>NW_023613086.1:0-57310 GCF_013339725.1 Rhipicephalus microplus
TAATAAAGGCTTTCGTATGTATCGCAACACACGGCAACACAAACACATACAAGCGAGCAGATATAAACGGGAAGTTGGCGAAAGAAAGAAGTTTTAAACGCACAACTTATGAAAAAGTGGAGAATACATATTAATGGCAATCAGAGCGAACGTTTGCCTCTCTCTACGCTTTCTTACGTACCCAGTTTGTACGCTATGTCACGTGCTACTTGACGCCAAACATGTAGAAAAGGAGTGTTCTGCACTCGCTGTCATCGCTACAGCCGGTGCTAACTGACGCTCGCACGCTTGATTCCCCAATATACCCAATAAAGTGGAGACGGCATAGCCGCCGGGGTAGCTCAGTTGGTTGAGCATCGGCCGCATTATTCGAAAGTCGCAAGTTTGGTCCCTGCGCAAGCCAAGTTATCTTTTCATCCAGTTTTCTTTCTTTATATTTGCTTTACAATAACCTCTTACAACATGCTCTACACTTTTTTGGCCTCATTGTCTGTCAGATTTTATTGATATTGTATCTAAGTGTAGTGCAGTATCTTAATCATAATCTCATCTTTCTTAAAGTGCTTGTAGTAGCCAGGAGACCAGATATTTTCACGTAGTTTTCCGGATATAGCCGTCTTTCAACGAGGATCGGATTAAGAGGGATGAGATAGAGGATCACCGGTGGTAAACACCACGGGTTCTGACAACACAAAAGCATGCGAACCACATGTAACACCAATAGGAAAGATTTCACGCCAGAGCACCACGAATTTTTATTTATACCTGTAGAAAATCATCTTATCAATTTTTGCAATAGATACAAGTTCACTCAGACTTTAAGAAAAGTTTGTTATCAAACAGTGCAGCCTTTAAGAGATAGTAGCTCCATCTAAACAAGTCGCACGGAGACACCAACAAGATGCTAATAGTGCTTGCGCTGCTTCAATACCACAGGTGATTCTGATAATAACTGTACTTGGCATATTGCCTATTTAAGGTGTGACTATTTTGTGGAATTATTTGGGGTGTTCAAGGAAAGGCAATGTCATTGAACTCCCTGTTTCTATCCAACTCTGCTAAGCAGTGGTTGCAATAACTGTAACCCTCTAAAATGCCACAACGATGTTATATTGCTTTTGACTGCAAGAACTTGCGGTGAGAACGCAGCTCTGTGCCACCTCGCTTTGTAATGGTATCCCGACGCGTTTTGCAGAGCCCATCTAGGTTTTTCCATGGCGCTAACCTGCAGAAGTCATCTGATAATAATGACCGGTCAGTAACTATCTGCAGTTTCTTGCTCCGGCTTCCACCGCCTCAGATAGAGCCGAAGTCAGCGGCGGCCGCGTCTGAGAAAATGACCTTGTTACTCAAAGACAGTTCTACACGACTACCTCGACTGCACTGTATACGTGCGGCAAAACTATGTGTCATACATCAGGCCAACTCAGAAAGCTCCGGCGACAAGCTTCTTTTATTGGTAATTTCTGATGGCGGATGACTGCATGTTATGTCATCGCTGCTTAGGTATACATAAAAAATGCTACAATGCGCGAAATCAGGCGTAATTATTTAGGGCCACAACCAAAGAATGCCAGAAATGGCGCATCGGTCTCCGTATACCACAGAAAGGTGGCGTGCCAAGATCATGATTATACCCGTGGTCCCTTACGATTGGTCGTTTTCGTTGCGTCATGTGTGTCATGTTTTCTTTGCTGCTTGACACGGATGATCTCAACGTACATGTCCTTCAAATTGGCCGCAACTTGTATTGTAATGGACTCCACTTGAATTGTGCAGTGTCTAAAGCTACTGTTGGTTTCTCCGTGTTGGCATGAAAATGCTGTTATAGTGATAATTCTTACTGCGTTCCTGAGGTCTTGAACTACTTTTTTCACAATGTACCTAATGCACCCGTCACACTTTTTCTCGCTGATGTACGCGCATTGAGTAAAGTTCTTGCGCACTGGTACTTTGCAGAATACGGAACTGAAAGCTAGTGAAGCTCAGTTTTGATCAAGTATCTCCCCCCTGCCCCCTTCAGTGTATGTAGTACTACAGCACAGTTGTGCACATATTTCAATTTTTGAATAAAGCTTGACTTTTGGAAAGTGTTTTTCTGAAAATCACGCACTAATTGCTGTGATTTATATATAAACAATTAGCACTTGTTTTTCGAACCATAGCGCTCATGAACAAGGCAGCAATACCTGTTCTTCAAATGCAGCCCAGCTAGCATAAATAACTGGTATAGCTGAATGAGCAAACCCTTACCTGTCTTTCCTGAAGTGTATTTCGGACTAACAGTTGGCAACTGGAGAAATCACGGCGACTAAAAGCAGATGCAAAGGACTGATCTCGCGCAGTGCGGCTGCCCTCAGTCGCCATGGTTTTGCAAGCTGTTTACCTTCAGCACAAATCGACCACAATCAGTACCACCTAACTTACGACGCTTTGCAACCCGGATGTCCTGAGAACAGAAGTGCATTTGAGATTTGTGAGTGTAGCCTATACAGTATTACCTTAATACCGAGCATAGTTCTAGCGCAAAATAGCTAAAAGATGTGCGAAGCCGAATATTCATAAAATCAGCCATAGGAAAGCCAGCGTGTGCATTTTAGGAGTGAAGCTCCTTAGGGCCTACCATTATGGCCCAGGTTCATCACACTCCATAAAACCGAAACAGAAAATGAACACTTGTACAAGAAAAAACAAAATTATCGGTGTAAAAAGTGCATTTATGTGTAAATCAACAAAATATACGTCAGAACAATGCGTGCTCACCTTGGCCATCTGTCTCTTTGTCCGGTAGAACTGTCAGATCAAGTGCACGAATAAACAGAAAGGAAGAGAGAAAAGCGCTTGTCCTCTCTTCCTTCTGTTTATTCATGCGCTTGAACTGACAGTTATAACATGAATATCCAACTAGCCCAACTTTCGATTCTGTTGTTTGCGAAGGAAGACGCTATCACTTTCTGTTAAGCGCAACGCAGGCCGTTTTTATCTTGTATGCCACTCTGGAACGCGTTACGACGCGTGTATAAAAAGCCGGCGCAGTGCGCCACTGGGGGTCTTCTCTTTTTTTTTCCGTCGTCCGACGACTGTTCACGCCGCTGTTGCTGTGAGTTGTGTTTGGCCCTGTTTTGCTGGGCACAAGGTCGCCCAATAAACAGTTCGCCTGACACCGCCCTGACTCCTGCGTGCTTCCTCTCAAGTGCTGCGTGTATCACAACCTCGTGACAATATGGTGGTTTTGGAATGTTAAACTGCACATATCAATCAATGCTGTAAATTTGGAATTTCAAGCTCAAAAATGCTGCGTTTATTTTTCCTGAAACCTGCTCCAAATTTAAATTTTCTCCCTGGAAAAGTAATATATGATGCTCCAAAATATTGCTCCAGATGATAGCTTGGCTGCTCCACCCCTGCTAGCTTAAGTGGTTACTCTTTCACCCTGCTTTTGTGTGTCCATTTTATATTCTTGGATGTTGCATTGTTTGAGGGGGAGATATCATGGGATGCACTTGATATTTTACATCTTTAAATCAATTATTCTGCATGGTTAGTACCTAGTGACACTGTTAAGCTATTGTAAATTTGCCTATTGTTTTCCCTCCTGTATTATTGTTTCTCTAGTATTCTGAATGTCGGAACACACATGTGTTATTGTGAAATGAAAATGCCAATTTAAGACTGTTTTGTCATTACATTCATTAGAATACCACTAGCCTTGCATAATATGCGTAAGGCATGCCACAACACATAAAAACTGTGGCGTATCATTGTGGTAATTGTAGTGTGCATTGATATACTATTTCAGTATATTGGAGAAATAAAGCATGCTGCATTGCACTGCTCTTCCTGCTGTTTGTATGCTTTACTGCACTGTGCTTTTGTGCTGCATTGAAGCGTGTTAAAATTAGTTCTTTGTTGTTAAGTGCAAATAAAGGCTCTTTTGTTGTACTTTGATATGCATGCATTGGTCGTTAGAGCTCCATGCCTATCATTGACGTCTGATTTTCGGTCTTCTTTTGTAGCAAATGGCATTCTGCTCTGCGCTATTGAAAAATGATTTTGATTAAGGTACAATTTGTCTCTGAAGCCTGTATGTGCTTTGTGCCTAATAATAGAAAGCTTGATTTCATTTTGCACTATGGCATCACTTTGTGAACGTTGTGTTAAGTGTGACAGCTTATTTTGAGTGATGCCTTCGCATTCAGCCAAGATTCCGTGTTATATGTGAGAACCTTATATGCCGTGCTTCATATGTGCACCATAAAAGCTGTGCTAGGGCCAGAATTACCACACTGTGGCAGGAGCCACTACAATAGGACATCTGCACATGAAAGGTCTAGATAAAGGGTAAGCTTTCACGTGCTTCCACAGGGGTCTACTGGTAACACTTGAATTATGGTATTTTTCGCATGGGTGTTAGGCACTATTCAGCATGAACACCCCCACACCCTTTTTGCTGTTTGAGCAAGTTACACCCCTACACCACTTTAGTTTTTCAAGGGTGTTAGGGTGTCATGGCAATATTACACCCTTACGCCCTTGAGATTACTTGGGTGTACATTCGCTTTTACGCCCTCACTCCCTTGAGGTCATTTGGGTGTACATTCGCCTTTACACCCGATAAAAATGTTTGTGACATAGGGTGTAAATTCGGGAATCCGCCCATGGTATAGGTGTAGTCCTGCTTGATACAGCCATTTCGTGGGGTGTAGGGGTGTGAGTTATAGACACTATAAAACACCTATATGAGTGTAATTCGGGTTACAGTGTATCTTCAGAGTAAACGCTGCAATAAACCGTGATGTTGTAACCAATTTAGCCGACCCGCGACGTCACTTTGACGTCTTAAAGTGATAATGATTTTATGCATTCTAGGTGGGGAGGCCGATAATTGAGGACGCCGACATTCATGGTCAATTCTGCGATTGATGAGATTGATGAGCTTTACATAAATCGCGTCAATACATAACGTAAGCGCGGTTAGTGTGTGCTCTAGTAAAGCAGCACTTGTCTTCACAGTAGCAGTCATTCCTGCTGTTGCACGAATTCAGCCACATTTTCTGTGCTCACTCAAATGCATGCGAAATAAGCGCAATATTTTCACAAGCGAATGAACGTCTCAATCTGTATCTGCAGATTGGTCACCGAAATCATTTGTTTCAACCTTATCATGCGCGAACGTCTTGATGAATGGGAGGGAAAGAAGAGACTGGGCAAGCAGGAACAAATGTCAGTGCTTGTTCGATATTTCTTACATGTGTATTCAATTATTTTTACACGAAAGCTGTTATGAGATCACATCAACGGCCGATTCTAGCGCGGTAGTACTCCCGCGGCACCGAGACTACCCTGGACTACTATCGCGCTGAATAAAGAGCAAAATAAAATACGAAACCACTGAACAGCAATCGTACCCGGGCCCTCCACGTGGCAGAGCACCGCTGCGCTACTCCAGTGTCTTGTTTGCTTCACTTTTCAACAGTAACACGAAATTACATTCTGTCTACAATTGTTTCATTTGCAACAATGTTTTCATGAAAAGTACCCAGTCGTTACATACTGTTTCATTTTTTGCAGTTCAATGTCCGAAGTAAAAGGCTCACTAAAGCTCTTCATCGCTCATCGAGCTTCAACATCAGCATCACGTACAGCCAGCCATTCGGGATCTGCAGATACTATTGCAGAGTCAATACCATTGTGATCTCACAGGGAAGACCGTCATCATATTCAATAACCAAATACCTTATCCCTGTGCGTTGTACGTCAAACTGGTAGTCTTTCTTTATTGTCCGTTTCAGTACGTACCAGAACAATGCCTCACCCCAGCATTGTTGAAAAACATGCTTAATGGCGGCTGCATTTTCGATGGAGGTGGAAATGTTGTAGGCCCGTGTGCTCAGATTTGGGTGCACGTTTAAGAACCCCAGGTGGTCGAAATTTCCGGAGCTTTCCACTACGGCGTCTCTCATAATCATATGGTGGTTTTGGGACGTTAAACCTCACATTTCAATCATCAAAACATGCTTAATGGTTTTTGGTTTGCGACATAAAAAGCAGTGGTCAAAGCGAAAGTACGCATATGTTTAACAGAAAAAAAGCTAACACTACAAGAACAATTAGAAAAACAGTACAAAAGAAAAAGCAGTACAACATGTACCAAGCAAAAAGAGCTTGCTAGAATCAAAGCAGTTCTTGCAAAAAATACTTGTTTGCTAGGTTTTAATGCACTTTGTGATTTCTTGCTTTTTTATTGCCCTTCCCCGGTCGGTTGCAGCTTCGGGACGCCGTCTTTTTAAGAGGGGGCAGTGCCACACGCTCTCCTTTTTTTAAGCGTAGGTACAGCCCTGCGATTTCAGCCCAACTATGTCGTGACCCATTCTAGATAAGTTTCGGCTTGAGCACGCAAACGCGTTCAGCTTAGATAATTCAGGAACACGGTCATCACCAATAACGCTCGAGCGTTCGACAACGCTTGTATAAATGCCACCACGCATTTCCATACGTCAGATGACTGACGACCAGCGTAATGTGTGCCAATAACAGCGTACAGCTGCACGGCTTGCTGCAACCTCACTTTCAGTTTCACGGCCAAAGTGCGAAGAAATGAAGTGCTGCACTTTGAAGAATCCCATTGCTGTCTCCGACATGTCGCGACCACGGGACACACATCTTAAGTAGGAAAACACTAACACGAGGCCGAAAAAAAAATAAAAATTTTAACCCCCATTCGCACGGCATACTTCTGATGTGTTTGAGAACTTAGCCCCATGCTTCACCACAATATTGAAAGCAGTAAAGAAACACTGCGAGAATAACATCGCATGAATTCTTATACAATGTTTTACGCGAAACAGTGCCTAAGTTTTCAAAAGAAAATTGCGCCTGCAGAAAGGAAAATGACTTCGTGATTTCTTCAAAGAAAGCTTGTGTTCAGCCTTTCAATCTTACCGAAAACACGACAAACATAGGCAAAGAAATGGCTAACCGCAGTTGGCAGACCTTGGAAATACCGGGTCTTGAACGTCAAGAAAGTTCAAGAAATGGTTTGCGACCTGTCGTACAAACAGATGCGACAATCCCTAAATCACTGTCCCGTATTCATCGACACAGATTTGTTCTGGTAGTCTGCTCCCATGTGGAAGCCAAAATGATGACGGCGAAAATCCGTTGAAGTTTGCGAACATTGATTCGAGAGCAATACAAGACTCGCAGTGTGTACTACAGCATAAAGAAGAAGTCTCAAATGGCAGCACGAGCAAAACTGGATAAATGCTTGCCTTTTCGTTTTTCAGCTTTTTTCTCGGACTTGATATATCTACTTGTACCAATGAGGATCACTGTCGATAGAATTTTTGAGGAGTACGCCTAACTATTTCACCGGAGTTGTCTGCCACTTAACGCTCACGGCATAACTTTTTGTGAGCTTCCAATCCCCTTCTCCGAAACCAAGACATTTCCTCCAATTCATGGCAATTCCAGTCACTAAGAAAGCCTCAGGAAAATTTGTCGTCGTCGTCATTAACAGCCTCAACAAAATGTACACACCCGCTGGTCGCCGGATCGAATCCCGGCTCTAGCGACTGCATTTTCGATGGAAGCGGAAATGCTGTAGTCCCGTGTGTTCAGATTTGGGTGCACGTTAAAAAACCGCAGGTGGTCAAAATTTCCGGAGCCTTCCACTACGGCGTCTATCAAGATCCTATGGTGCTTTTGATTCGTTATACCTCACATATTAATCATCAACAAAATTCACATAATACTTTACAGGTGTATACCGGGTACCAAGATTTCCGAAGAATGATTATTAAGGGCATAGTGGGCGCTTCCCATATACCCAAAATTACGTTGATTTGTGATGTAGTATGCAGCCTGAAACTGTACCTGTAAGAATTGTCCCAAGCGGTTTAAAAAAAACATTCTAAAAAGCTGCTCTTCAAGCATTCACTGTGACTGTGTTGCGCCTTGCTTCCAGGCCTAGCGGTTTTAAATGTGAAGCATTTCTTAGCGAACTTCGGTGACCTTGATCGTGTCTATCTATCTATCTATCTATCTATCTATCTATCTATCTATCTATCTATCTATCTATCTATCTATCTATTTATCTATCTATCTGTCTATCTATTTATCTATCTATCTATCTATCTATTTATCTATCTATCTATCTATCTATCTATCTATCTATCTATCTGTCTATCTATCTATCTATCTATCTATCTATCTATCTATTTATAGATCTATCTATCTATTTATCTATCTATCTATCTATCAAGCCGCCTATGACATTTAGCTCTCCAGGCTGTTTCGATAATGGTATCGATACCAAACTTGGTATGACAACATGACTATATGACGAGCATAAGTGGCTAGTAATAACATGAAAATCATATGTGTGTCGTGATGTATTGATTTAGATTTCATGGTCTTGCTGCTGGCTTCCTTCACATGATATATTGCAAAACTGGTATGGTACGACATGATAGCATGGCAAACAAAGGTGACAGACCCTAACGTGGAAATCATGACGTGTGTGTCATGTAAGATAATGGCTACATACTACGCTCCTGATGCGCTCGCGGCCATTTCGCTAGTTTCACATATACTACATTTGGTATCCCGTTACGCAAATAGATGAACAAGGTAAAAGATAATCAGGGCATGTATGTCATGTAAAACATGACTACATGCTACGCTCACAGCGCGCTCGAAGCTGTTTAGCCAGCTCCACATATACCAAATTTCGTATCACGTGACGTGAATAGACGACGAAGGTGAATAACACGTCCAAAATCGATAATTATGGCACGGAAGTCTTTTACGGCATAAATTAAGTCGGCCTCATAACGTTGTGCTGAAGTTAAGGTGATATATCAATTTTCCTCATTCGTGCTTTGCATTTCATCGATTGCCATAGAACGTGGGATCTGCCATTCTTTTCAAAATTTATGGCGACGCTCAGTCGAGATGTTGAACCAGTACGGACTAGCTTGTATCTCGGTTATTCTGTTTATTTATTCAGCTCCTATGTAGTAGCACGTGATCTATTACTGTCCCCACAGTATGGTCCTGCCTGGCTAACTTCCCTGGAGCTGCATTTATCCGACGAGAAGTGGATAGCGAGGAACGCTGAATAGGCATAGCTTGTTCAACCAGGAAATGATTCTCTCTCGGACACAGCCGTGTGTAATTGTCCAAGGGAGAACAAGCTTTAGCCAAAGCACGCAATGTTTGCTCACCATGCACCACACTTTGGTGACTGTTTAAAGCAACCATTCACCCCAGCGGCTGCTGTTTTTTTGTGCACCCGTCTGGGGCACACTGCATACTGTCGATTGATTGATATGGGGGGTTTAACATCGAAAAACCACCGTATGATTATGAGAGACGCCGCAGTGGAGGGCTCCGGAAATTTTGGCCACCTGGGGTTCTTTAACGTGCACACAAATCTGAGCACACGGGCCTAAAACATTTCCGCCTCCATCGGAAATGCAGCCGCCGCAGCTGGGATTCGAGCCTGCGACCTACGGGTCAGCAGCCGAGAACCTTAGCCACTAGACCACTGCGGCAGGGCCACTGCATACTGTCGCCTGAACATATATATCAAGCCAGACAAGTACCTTCCTATATATTTGCGGGAAACACGTGAGCAGTCTGTAGGGTGCGATCGTGAAGTTATTCTATAGGGGAGACCCGCTCAAGTTTGCCCGCTGACGCCAGCGCTTGCCCTTCCCCTGCCAGAAAAAGCGCACACTAGTAGCGTGTGGCGACACTTCTTCCGCTCCCTTTGGCTCCCACGCATTTGCGAAGCACGCGCAGCACGTGAAACACACCTCGTTCCACGATGTCACCCCAACAGAAATGGGTGAGTTGTTGCTGCGTCATCAACTGTCACAATAGGAAGTTTTACTGCTGGGTACTCAAGCGGCTTGCGTACCCAGTACCCAGGACGTTGGGGCGGTGGTATTGCGCATTCACGAAACCCCAAACAGTTGCGTCGCATGATGGCTGGGGCGATGGGGCCATGCGTTCCCGCGGCCATAAACAACGCTGCCACCACTGTTTCGAAAGACGCCGACGCCAACATGGTCCCGAAGGTGCCACTGCTTCGAATCCCACCAGGAAGGTCACCAGCCGTTTGGTAGCGTAGGTTTCTCAGCTCGCGACTGCTTCTGCGCAGAGCTGATAGACGAGCGGACGAGACGACGGTGAGTTAAACAAGGTTTATGTACAGCATATATACAGAGGCGTTACAAATTCGGCACTGGGGCCGACAGAAAAACGAAGAGCCGAGCTCTCCTCTATAACACATAGGTCTGCTCTCAAATGGGTCTGCTGTCAAAGAGGTCTGCTCTCGACGCGCTGCAGGGCTTCTTTTATATGCACCGGGTCCAACCCAAATGTCCAACCAGAAGCGCCGCTGGTCGTGAGGTTAGAATCCTCCAATGAGGTTAGAATCCGCCGCTGGGCCGCGTCATTCTTTCTCATCGAATCTGGAGAGGCTGCGCTGCAGGTGGCTGCACCCAAGGACGAGTGACGTCGCCAGGCATTTCGTCACCCCCCCAGACAGGAAGACGCCGGTTGTTTACTCGACGGGCTCGCTGGCTGCGCTGACTCACTGCACGTGCGCGCCAGAAAGGCACCGCGCGTGTTTACGCCGTTGAGTTGTTCGCGTCAGGCGGGCTGGCCTTGACACAGATTGCCTTTTTCAGAGGCACGGACGTTCGCTGTGGACTCGCAGGCATAACAGCATCCCCGCCACCAGACAATGCGCCGAAAAGACGAGCTGCTTCCACGTGGCTCGGATGTCAGGCGCGCTTGTTCGCCAGGTCCCTCCAGGTTCGCCTCCAGGGCCATGGGGAGAATGCAGCTCCAGAGTCACTTCCGGGAACACACCCCATTCTTAAGGACGGATCCCAGCTCCACTAGCTTGTCGCCACAACTTGTCGACCAGCTTCCCACGTCTCTTCTGACGATCCTTGGTTTCAGCACTTGTCGATGGTTCTGCCACTTGTCAAGAACGGTTCTACAACAGACAACATACGACACAAGCAAGCGCCTTCGGTCACCCGACAGAACACCAGACAAATTATAGTACAACATATACCTAACTACGTGTCTATCGGTATTTCGTTCCCTCTACATCAAGAGGCACATGTGGGACACAAGACTCTTAAAATGACAACTCAATTTTTTTACACGTACAGCAACGTGACGAATTAGAATAGAACATAATGTTGGCTCCTTGAGCTCATTCTGGACGAGAGCGCTTTGCTCAGGCCGTGATGAGGACTAAATTTTGCCCCGAATCACCAGCGAGAAACCGAAATGCCGAGAAGGTACTAAATAAATGCACGGCTTAATGCGTCTGCATTAGCGTTTAGCTTTTCTTTTTCTTAGTGAACGTCAAAGTTGCGCTGTCGGAGTATCACGCTCCATCTCAGTAACCAGCCACTTTTTGGCGACGATACCTATGCGGTACCAAGAGCTGCTCATACTTGCGACGTTCCACAGGAGAACAACCATACGGCTTGCTAGGGATTGGCTCCTCACAAGTTAGCTCGGTATCGTTTTCGATTACTATCGTGTTTCCGTGACAGTCCGAAAACACGTCTTCAAACACCAAAACAATCTTTCTCAGGTCCTCCTTCTGGACTTCACTTAAGCTAGGCTCTAGGTTCAACTGCTCCGAGGTTACCTCCGATTTCCTTTCGATTACGTCACTCGAACTCAAAATTTCTGGTCCCTCTTCCTCTGGAGCATTCAACAGCAGATTTACGACCGCTTGACGTTGAACGTATGGTTTCCTCAAGTTGTAAATTTTGTTCGGCCACCTTCCTAATTTCACCTCATAATTCGTATCGGAAAGCTTCGATATTACATTGGCGGGCCCTTCCCAATGAACTTCAAACTTGTTCCTTTTGGACGGCTGCAGCAGCATTACCTGATTATCAACTTCAAAAGCGCGCTTTTTCGCCGATCTGTCGTTATACTCCTTCGAAAACACTTGTGCAGCTTTCATGTGGCTTTCCCCTAGCGCTTTAATCGAGAGGTCCACACGCTGCTCTCGAATGGGCGTTTCTCGACCAACCCTCGACAGCTCACTCCAACTTTCCGCTACAGGCGAGAGCGTTGCGCCCCTCTCGCTTCGACTCAATGGCGCCATGTCGTCTCCTCTTGCTACGGAAACCGCGCCGGTCGCTTCGGCGACGGGCTGCTCGAGTGACTGCTCAAATGACTCACACCGAGAATCTTGTGTCTGAGGTTCCGTCGACTCGCCGCCAAGGTCACACAGATCTGCTACTTTTGAACTTGTTTTACCACACAGAACAAGATCAAGCTCCCGCGAAAGCTTCCGCGCTTGCGATCGCGTGAGGGCCATGTACGCTAAGTTGGGGAAGAACGATTTACCCTGCTCTTTGAGAAGCTGCTCTGAGTTGTTGGAGAAAAGATAAGGAAAACGATCGGGAAGCGCGGCAGACACAGCCGCTTCGGTGCGAAGCTTACCGAACGGGCCTTCAATGACAACCGTGGCGATTGGTAAGCAAGCACTCTGCTTCTCGGCGACTTGCCTGATCCACGCGCATTCTTCTGTAAAGTCATCCGGAAACACCAATGAAGGATGGACAACATCCATGGTTGCCGCTGAGTCGCGAAGTACTCGACACTTTTTTCCATTCAGACTAATTTCTTGGATATACGGCTCCAACAACCGCATGTTCTTTACCGATTCTCGGATTGTTGCAAAAGCAAACTTTTGCTTACAGTTTATCGCGATGTATCCTTCCTTTTTGCAGTTGTAGCAGATTAGTGGCTTCCGTGATTCAAACGCCCGTGTGGTATCAGTGCGTTGTTCAGGAACCTCACTCGATTTCTCCGCTTCTGTTTGCCCTTCCCCTACACTGTCCTTCGTAAGAGACGGGTCCTTCTTGAAATTACGGTGCGGAGCGGGTTTCCGTTGATCAGGTTTTTTTGAAAAGCCCTCTTTTCTTTCATCCTTTTCAACGCGCACTGTCCTGCTATGCAACTTTCAGCGAGTATAATACTTCTCAGCTTACTCTGCTGCCTTGTTCAGCTGTACTTGACCAATTTTGTCCTGCAGCCAAAGTTTGACATCCTCCTCGATGCAGCGGTAGAACTGCTCCAATGCAACGCATTCCACCACTTTATCGCGGTCGTCATAAACACCTTCGCCCTTGAGCCATTCAATTAAATCGGCTTTAGGACAAAACGCGAAGTCAACGTGTGACTCATCCCCCTTTTTAGCATACCGGAACCTTTGCCTGAAAGTCTCGGGTGACAACTTATAACGTTTCAAGAGCACTTCCTTAACCTCGTCATAGCTCTCAAACGCTTCCCTCGACAAGCAGGTTATATCGTCGGACACTTGGCTGGGAAGAAGAGCTAACAGGTTCCGCGCCCAAAGAGACCGCTCCAAAGCATTTCGCTCACAGACGTGTTCAAACTTGACGAGATACTTCGCCATGTCCTCGCCTACTACGAACGGTGGCAGTTGGTCCCGAATTCTAAAACCGCTGACCTGAATCGTCGGAGAAGCTACGCTAGGCGCCTGCAAACACTGTAGGATTGCCAATTCTATTCGTTTCAACTCAAGGCGCTCCTGCTTCTCGGCCTCCTCACGGCGTTCTCGCCTTTCAGCTTCTTCACGTTCGCGAACTTCCACAACTCGCCTTTCAGCCTCCTCGCGGCGTGCCTTGATATCCGCCCAGGCCTCATCGACTTCCTCAGCCGATAATCCTTCATCCTTCATGATCTCAAGGTTCGCTTGCTTTCGTTTCGCCCGGCCCAAAGTAATGCCGAGTTCCTCACAAATTTTGATGAGTTTCTTCACTTTAAGGTTCTCCATCGTTCACACTAGCCTCTTGCTGTTTGCCCCTGTTAACAATTTACTTGTCGTACCCACTATAATTCAACTAGCAAGACGCGCAGGCAATTTTTAACACTCCCGTGTTTACCCCCTCCGCAATTACTTCAGTTTCAAAGCACTTCGACTTTGCTTGAAACGATCAAAGCTCACTTCAATGCTTCACACAGCCCTTCTCTGAACTACTACAACCTAAGCTAGAGTAGTCTGGTGAACTCAGGCGAAAACATCAGGCACTCACCGCGTTGATGTCGCTGACGCCGGCCGATCCCGCAGCTGCCAACCACTCTTGCGACGCGCGCCTCCGACGACGTTACGAAGGGCGCCTCGAAATCTGAACGCTGCAACCACTGTTTCGAAAGACGGCGACGCCAACACGGTCCCGAAGGCGCCACTGCTTCGAATCCCACCGGGAAGGTCACCAGGCGTTTGGTAGCGTAGGTTTCTCAGCTCGCGATGCTTCTGCGCAGAGCTGATAGACGAGCGGACGAGACGACGGTGAGTTAAACAAGGTTTATGTACAGCATATACAGAGGCGTTACAAATTCGGCACTGGGGCCGACAGAGAAACGAAGAGCCGAGCTCTCCTCTATAACACATAGGTCTGCTTTCAAATGGGTCTGCTGTCAAAGAGGTCTGTTCTCGACGCGCTGCAGGGCTTCTTTATATGCACCGGGTCCAACCCAAATGTCCAACCAGAAGCGCCGCTGGTCGTGAGGTTAGAATCCTCCAATGAGGTTAGAATCCGCCGCTGGGCCGCGTCATTCTTTCTCATCGAATCTGGAGAGGCTGCGCTGCAGGTGGCTGCACCCAAGGACGAGTGACGTCGCCAGGCATTTCGTCACCCCCCAGACAGGAAGACGCCGGTTGTTACTCGACAGGCTCGCTGGCTGCGCTGACTCACTGCACGTGCGCGCCAGAAAGGCGCCGCGCGTGTTTACCGCCTTTGATTGTTCGCGTCAGGCGGGCTGGCCTTGACACAGATTGCCTTTGTTCAGAGACACGGACGTTCGCTGTGGACTCGCAGGCATAACAGCATCCCGCCACCAGACCAATGCGCCGAAAAGACGAGCTGCTTCCACGTGGCTCGGAGTCAGGCGCGCTGTTCGCCAGGTCCCTCCAGGTTCGCCTCCAGGGCCATGGGGAGAATGCAGCTCCAGAGTCACTTCCGGGAACACACCCCATTCTTAAGGACGGATCCCAGCTCCACTAGCTTGTCGCCACAACTTGTCGACCAGCTTCCCACGTCTCTTCTGACGATCCTTGGTTTCAGCACTTGTCGATGGTTCTGCCACTTGTCAAGAACGGTTCTACAACAGACAACATACGACACAAGCAAGCGCCTTCGGTCACCCGACATAACACCAGACAAATTATAGTACAACATATACCTAACTACGTGTCTATCGGTATTTCGTTCCCTCTACATCAAGAGGCACATGTGGGACACAAGACTCTTAAAATGACAACTCAATTTTTTACACGTACAGCAACGTGACGAATTAGAATAGAACATAATGTGGCTCCGGAAATTTAGACCACTTGGGGTTCTTTAACATGCACCCAAATCTGAGCACACTGGCCTACAACATTTCCGCCTCCATCGGAAATGCAGCGGCCGCAGCCGGGATTTGAACCCGCGACCTGTGGGTCAGCAGCCGAGTACCTTAGCCACTAGACCACCACGGCGGGGCGAGAGCCACCACCTTGACTTTTAAGTTTTAAGCACAATTATTATAGTGGCTAGCCACTATACAAATATCATGGCACAAAGGCGCCAAATCTGGAACAGCATGAATCGGCCGCCTTGTAAGGTCCACCTTTGCAGGAACTCTAGGTATCCGCACTGCGGATACTCGAGCCGTCGCGTTAAAATAAGCCAAAGTGCGAGCACCAATAGCGATTACATTGTTTCAGCCAGATTACCAAAGCTAGACTGGCCTGGAAAATTGAAACCAAAAATGTGCCCGCCACCAACCAATGGAATAGGTGGCGCCATCTAGCGCGGCTAGAGTGAACCAGACAATCAAAGCATTGTTATTGCAGAAACATTGTGCATTGTACGTCAGGCTCAAAAACCATACAGCGGCTTTATTACAAATGAGTTACATTTTTAATCTTTTTCCCCTCAAAAACATTACGCGTAAGCCAACATGTTCATGACTGTGGTTGCACGAAGCGTCACAAGATGTCGACATTATCGTTACAGTAACCTCGTTTTTCTAACTTTTTTGCGTATACCAGGATACTGTACACTATAAAAAAAAGTCTCGTGACTTTTGCTACAACGGTGCTTCAATCCTATGGAAGTTAAATGCAGTTTAAATGCACTTAGCATCACCATTTATGGTTTGTGACAATGTAGAAGCATACATGCTTACGTACGTACGTAAGCTTTTACGTATGAGCAGCTCAATACGTTGGAAGACGCGCGTTCCGGTATGACGGTAAACGCAAACCGGTATCCGGTAACACGTTAATGTAAAGAAGTATACTTGTATACGTACAAGCTAAAAGTTACACAATGTTACACCTTACAGCGCTGCTCTGTTCTCTTGCTTGGCGGACTACCCCCGCATCGACGGTGCCGGCTGCAGTCGCAAGTGTGGCGCATACGAAAAAACTTTTTTTGTTTCGTGTTGATAACTGTCATATTATTAAAAATAAATTATTGAAAGTAGTTTACTTCATGTCGCTATGTATGTTTAATTTAACATCTTAAATAGTAAAAATAATTAAACAATACGTACGCGACAAGATGACATGGTACTGCGAGTAGATGTGACCTTCGTGCGGCTCGCGTTTGTGCGCGCACTGCTATAAAGCATTTCAATTAGGTATGGGTTGGGTACGCAACGCCACGCGCCCCAAGCCCGCAGCGCCCCAAGAGCTTGGGTACCCAGCACTAAAACTCGGTAATAGTCATGCGAACACGAAGCAAACACTCCATGCAAACAGTCCACCAGTGAAGTTCTACAGATTCCCAAACCGTTTGTACGAAAAAAGCAGACAACCAGATTGGATTAAAGCAACGCGCCGAAAGAAGTAAGAAAATAATTTTAAAAAATTTCGCACACGCACAATACATTCAACATAACGGGGGTTAATTTCTGCGTCACCGTTACTCTTATCTATCGAGTTACTGGAAGATGCACGTCCCCATCTTAAAAGTATAAATTACCATAATACTTTCAACTTCCGTCTTTAGAGCAATGTTAAAAAATTGCGAAGAAATGTGTTTACGCTGGTACTATAATTCGATATTATTGGGGACGTAGTAGTTGAAGCTGTGTACACAAGTGGTTGAGGCAATATGTGGTTATATATTTTTTATATCTACAAAGCGCTGACGGAAGTATGTGGTTGCCAAAAGCTTGGACAATGATTTGTAGCAGACATTTGGTAGGAAACTGCAAAAATGACTCAAGTCTGCACCCGTCGTATGTGCCGACAGTGTTCCCAGCGGCTTACAATAAAGGGGCACCTCACGCAGAAACGGCGCAGAGGTATGATAGGCAGTGAAGCGCATAACTATCTGTGCATTTTAAGGCAATTTCTGAGGAATCTTAATTCCTGATTTCAAGCTCAGCGAGAATTCGTTCCGCTTATGAGCAACTATCAAGTAAAGCTAAAATAGAAGGGCTTTGATCAAACATGACACTTTTACACCGCCACATTTTAGGGATAAGATTGGAACGCGGTTAGCAACAAGCACTTTGCTTTTTGATATTTTTCATGCAAAGTAAAAATAATTCAAGCAGCAGACAATGAAAAATGTTTAATCAATTAGTTTTCATACGCAGCTATCTTCGTGAAGTTCTCGTATGAAATGTTTCTGCGCACACAAATGGACGCAATTGCTAGTTTTTCTTTAATGGGGCATTTTGCCATCGTACATGTTTTCATAGAGTTTGATTTCATATGCAGTACTTGTTTATTTTGTGAATGTAAGGTGTTACTAACAGGATCACGGAAAGCCCTTAAACGTATACTCATTTTCAGACTTCTTGTACGTTTTATATTGAAGATGACAAAAATTATTATTATCTGGCGTACTACAGATATGCTCATTGTTGATCACCATACAATATCTGAATAAAAAAACTACAACGTATGGACGTTGTTGTGAACGGCACAATCTAATCTCTGCCACAACCTGATTTTGCTTAAGTGGAAGCGTCATTCTGTGAGGGCAGCCAGATCAGCACAAAAATTTCGTGGAGCAGGCTGTGCCGCAAGGTATTGCTCAAGACGACCCAGCAATGCAAGATGAAGGGAACTCTGTTTTTATCGACGTCCATGACACGTTTTCAAGTGATTTAGAATCGCTAGAGACGCCAGCGATCCAATTACATTTGCCGCTGGAGATGCGACGTTCCCGCTTGAGTGGACACGACCACGACAACTATGAAACAAACTGCATTAGCCATTGTTGCACGTCCATTGCAGATACAGTGAACTAGTTGTTAATTAGTGTACAGGGGCCGCCCGACAACACAGTGCATTTTCGATAGGGACCAAGATAAAATGCCTTTATAGCAATGTGCTCTTTCCTTGCAGATTAGACACACACAAAAAAGTTTCTCTGAAAGCTGGGCGCTCATCTTGATGGCACGCACGCTGTTCGTGAACTCGAAGTACCAGCGATGAGAACGGTGATAATGCAAGGAATGACACGCGAGATAGATGTCAATTTTCGTTGTGGGTCAGAAAGAAGCTCCAAGTAAACCATTTATTTTTGAAGTGCTGTGTATATACCTCGCGAAAACATGGATGGGTGCTAGTAAATTAAAGTATCTCTACTAATTGTAGTCACAGCGCAAGAACCGCTTAACCTAAAGAACTAGAAGTGGCCTTACGCATGCACTCAGTCAAAAACATAGTGCATAGTGCACACAGCAAGTCAAATAAAACAGGTATATATTTATGAACGTACAGAAAGTTGTATTCACCTCTAACTCCACGTCGTAACAGCGTCGTCTTCACTTGCGAAACGCACTTCGCTCTGACGAGGACGGCGTCGTCTGCTACAACTTGCTTCGCATCGGCTACATGGCTTAGCAAATTAACCAAATTGCTGCCACGAAAAAAAAAGCCTCCACTGTGGTGATCCTATTAAACGCGGACAGAAGCATATACATCAAAACCACGCGCGACGCGAACTCTCAAAAACACGTGCAGAACGCGTGGAGCGTGCGAGCAAAGTTCCCTTTTTTAAGGCAGGTTGAAGGGGACAGCGGAATGGTCAACACTCGAGTAACCACTTTTCTCCTCGCATTGACTGACAGCGCCGGGCACTGCAGCGCCTCCCTCGGCGTGGGTCTCCTCTATAGTTGCATACACAGCGCGCATGCAGGGGCACACCCTATGGTGATTCATGTGAATATGGTGCAATTCACTATCAGGGCGGCTGCATTTGAAAGGTGTAGACTGGACTAAAGTCGATTCTATTCTCGAGACGTCCAGACGTTAAACTACAAAAAATTCCGAATGAAAAAACTTGGAGGACGCTGGAGCTTTGCTTTCAAGAGCCCATAGCGATAGCATTACCGTACCCTCGTGCGGATGACACAGAGCTCTCCAGTATAATGTTAAACTTTTTAAAAGTGATTTTACTAGAGGAGAAACACAAAACACATAAGAACAGATGCATTGACACAGGACTGATAAATATAAAATTATTAATCAAATCGCCGCAGTTTTAGCACTTTAAAGATTGGCTAGAGATAGATCGAACAGCTTTACAACGTAACATGCACAATACATAAGCCTCGAGACTGCTTAAGAGGGATTGACCATATTGTTTTTGTTATGACAGAAAGTTAGTACCTTTAAAGCAATGGTTCATTGTGCCTTTAATGTTCACTGGCTGTACATTCATTAAAATGTATATTTTGTGTAAGTATTCTTCTATAGCTGCTGAACCACAATGCACTTTTATATGGAGGAACAGAAAAATGGCGGATAACGAAAGAGTGGCACATAGGTGAAAACTCATTGTTTTTTTATTTCATATTAGTGGTTTTGTCTATATGTTCTGGTTGAAGGAAGGGTGCACTGAAGCAATCTGCAGCGTACTAATCCAAAGCCGCTTCGTATCACTGCAGCGAAGAAAAATTATTTTCTCATTTACTGTTACACAAACAGTCTTTGGGAGGGCAGGGCGTATGCGGAAGAAAAAAAAGACAGGTAAGAGCAGATAATGCTCAGCTCAACAGAAATGGTGCTGCTGTTCACTATCATTAGGCGCCCTCACCAGTACGGCGTAGAATTATTTCAAAAGCATATATACCCAATTTCGTCGTCGGGACAAATTCAAGAATGCCCGTGTTTTGCAATGAACGCGTATTTTACACCTAACTTATGAAGGTATAGAAAACCTATATATAGAAGGTACGCTATCAGGAATGACTAGTGCAACTTTGCTGAAAGTTGAACTTTAGACATAACAAGTATAAGCGAGAAAATATCATCAACAGATTACTGTATGTTGCTGCTTTTCCAGTAAATTACGACATATATTGAAAGTGAATAACTTAATTAGAATTTTAGTTAGTGGGCCCAAATGGCTGCCTATTTCCAGTAAATAAATGGCATTATTTTATGATGCTTATTTATGGTTGTAATTATTGTGCTAGCCTTAGGAACACGCCTCCTACTACATAAAAAATTATTACGAAGGCAACAAACAATATTGCATTTGCCCTATATATAAAGTTGGGCACCCGGATACCACATGCTAAATTGTATATTTGCGCTCCCATACGCCTAAAAATGTGTACTAACTCTAGCTCTGCATATTTCATTTCCAGTGATTCTCATTTCGAAGAGAAAGCAAGCTATTGAGAGTGGCTTGCATAGATGCAAAGGTATGGAGGAATATTTTATAAGTCACCCTATTTATGACTGCAAATTAGCCTAGAAAATGCATATCGCTGTTCACAACACGGTAGGAAAAAATGCATATTGGAAAGTGGATTTACACTGACCCTTTAAGGTCTTCCGCTTCATAGACCATTGCGTAAATAAAACAAATATGATGTTGGAACGTTGAAAAATGTACTTTCTTATAGGGAATTGATCATTTATATAAAGGCCATCTACCTGTAGAACTGGAATTGTGTAACAAATTTTGTACATGGTGGCTGTTTGCACCTATCGGGCTAAAGGCGATAGTGAGAATAGACAACAGCGCAACAGATGGAATGTCTTATCACTGTTTCTCTGTACCAGTGCTTTTTTTATAGATGAAGCTATGAGTGCCGTATAAAAGTTAGTCAGCAAAATGCAACGTACATACTATAGCCCCCAGTACTGTAAACGTATCAAAAACCTCACTAATCTATCAAAGTATTTTTAGATACATATGAAAGTATCCCGTGGAGGTCAAGGAATGAAAATACAAATGAAAGTATGGCGTGAATGCCGTGAAGGTCGAGAGAGACGCCCGCATTTTTTTTTCTTATATATCAGGCACAGATCCTCAAGCAAACAGCACACAGGCCCGCATTTGCGTTTCTCCATCCTATCATTCTTTTTTGAAGCTTTCGTAGTGTTTGAATAATGGCTTGTTTTGTCATTTATTCCTGTCATTTTTTATCTGCCTGGCATAACGTGAGTTGATGTAAGGAATAAAGGTGGGCCTGGTGGTATGACGCTAAACACATGCTTTTTTTCTATGTAGCCTCAATAAATTGTCCGACAGTGGCTCCGTCTTTCTATCGGTCGTCATAGGAGACGCTGATTTTAACCCTTTCTCCATCATTTGCGGTAACACGTTGGCCAGTTATAGGCTAACTGTGGGGATAGAACTGTCACAGCTTTCCGGCTCAAGGGCGGGAGGTTGGTTCCAGGACAGCACTGAAGCTACGTGGCTCCTCAGCCACTGTACGCACGAAACAGTTCATTTCATTTCCTTTATTTCTTCATTCAAATAGTATTTTTGAACACTACCAAACTCGCCTTGCATCAACGCTACCACAGCTTCTGAGCGGCTGCCTATGGGAACCAAAGAAAGGCTGAACAAACGACGACCGCCATTTCTGTATCACCAAGCAGGGCTACAGGCAACTTAAGACCTTATTAGTGACTCCAGCCACCATTCTATTGTCGCTTCGCCATGGGGTGCTCGTGAATATTTTGAATATGTCTGCGTGAGGTCTCCTCGTTGCCGCTGTAACGTTATTGCACTCTGGAAACGATCATGCATATTCCTGATTTGTGCGTGTCTGAGTATATTTGTAAGTGTGGTTGTCGATGCTTCTAACTTCGTACGGGTGTGTTCTTATGTATGCTTGGTTGTGATTTGCACGTTGCCGTCCACTCATGCCTCTTCAACATTATCCATGAAAGACAATATCTAACTGCTGTGTTTGAAGATACTGTGGGAGAATAACTTGCTGCCAAGTCACACGCGTAATCAATTTGCCACCTTGTTTCAAGCATAGACTTCAGAACAATGTGCATGTATGCCGTCGGTCTTGCTGGAGAATAAATGCCATTGGTACGTGCAGGGTAAAGATGTAGAAGCTTATGCAACAGGTGCATTTGTTAAAGCGACGGAAAAGTGCGGACGCGTCCAACAGTTTAACAACTCTAAAAGCTTAGGAACGTCTCGGGTGTCGGTGGCTCATTATCAGTCTTGTTACGCTGCTTTCCTATATTGCGCTGTTGGAGTGAACCTTATTAGAATCAGTAACTGTGGCGGTTGTAAATGCGGAAAACATCGACTTAACTCCTTCTAAGCTTTGTACTTCTCAACGTCGTTTTGTTAATATTAAGTCATATGCAGTCCTTCTCTTATTCTTATCGCCCTGAGTGTGCGCAGTGAACACACAAGACGACGCCGATTCCTGCGCCTGGTATATTGGCGTACTTAACGAAGCGCTGTTTTGTCAGTGACCCTGCGGGTGGCGTCGTCACGTCAGTTGGCTAAGGTGGTTTCACGTCTCAAGGCGACTCAGACCACGAAAAATGCTGTATTAGAGGGATACCGAATAGTTTTAGGCACAAGAGTTTCTCTTATGTGCACAAAGATCTTAGAGTGACCGAGCTCTTATCAAGTTGTCTTCATCAAAACACAGATGCCACGGCCGTGATCAAACCAGTGTTTTCTGGGTCATACGCCGAGCACTGTATAACCTCTGGGCAACCACGGCGGCATTGTATCAATCGATAGCCCTTGGGGACACTGGTGATAACTTATCGAACGTTGCTTCTGGTGCACACGCTTTCGCATGATCGTGATCGCGATGTCTTGACGTCTCTCTATACAGGACCACATTATGATTTTGAAGCTCGACGTAAGGAGGACGCCAGAATATATGTAATGACATGCTGTTTTAGCGTGCATATTATCCATGCACGACAACCCCGGATTAACTTACCACCTTTAGTCTTCGTTTTGTAAATTCCACGGCAATAGGTTTCCGTCAGCGTTTAGCATATGTACAGCATGCTCCTTAGACGAGTCTGTCTTATTGTGAGAAGAAAAGTGTCATCAGGTGAGTAATCTGCTTCCGAACAGGCCACCTACTCGCATAATAACACTTTTCTTTGTAACTTCAGATTGCTTATTTTAAACGAGCTTGCATCACCTTCAACTGTCCTCACCATCTGTTTAAAAAGTTAAGGCTTCACGAGCTCACACCACGAAATCACAACGAAATTTGTGATTTCGCATTGATTTCGACGACCGAGGCTATTTTACAGCCCATAATCACTTATAACACCTGAATTTGTTTGCACTTCGCCCTCATTGAAATACAATTGCCGTGTACGTGAAGCGTATCAGCCTCTTCTAGCTTCTAGCATCTAGCGATTCTATAGCTTCTAGTGAGGCTTGCCGTAGTTCCATCCTTGCTCCAACCACCTGAACACAGGGGCAACAAAACTAGGGGTGCTTTGGTATTTCTTCCCCAGAAAAGGTGTCTCGAATCGGCCCAGTGGTGAATAGCCGCAAAGGCAACAGTGTGTTCACTAAAAGGCATGCCACTCCGTTTGTGCCTTGCCAGATGGGTGTCGTGTACAAAATGCCGGCTACTTGCATTGGTCAAACTGGGCGCTGGTTGTCAGCCTCCGAAACCCCATTGCTGTATTTGACGCGCATGCAGCGAGAGGACATTTGGCCGACCACTGCTGCAGGTGCTCCTGTACTGCGGGATTCGACGCTACACGTGTGCTATGAGAAAGAAAAAGTCACGAGACTCGGGAAAGCTAGAACATTTCTTTATCAGCATTGTTAAAAGCAATAGTGTTAGTGTTGCTTCTGTTTCTCTGTCTAATAATATTATTATAGGGGTCACAATATGAGGAATGTCGTGGCGGAAGGCTCCGGAAATCTAGACTACCAAGGTTCTTTAACGGGACCTAAGTGAAAGTGCAAGAACTTCAAATATTTCTGCCTCCAGAAAAATTGCAGCAGCCGCGGCCGCTTTCAATACCGTGACTGTATGGTAAGCATCAATCGAGCGCTGAAGACCAATGGGGCGGGTATTGCTCTGTCTCAGAAAGAGCTTGAGTAGTAACATACCTAACTTCTACATGCAAAATGTTCTCATGTGAAGTGCACAAAACGCAATCTTCAAAGGGTGCTTTCAAGCTGTGCTCTTGTTCAATGTTTCCTTGCAGCAAAATAGGTTCGATTGTAGCACCCGTTTTTTCTTTGTGTTATCTGTGTGTCTGTGCGCTTATATCTTGTGGCGGGAAAACTATTCCCTGTTCTCGCTTAGCAATTTAAAGCTTGACCAGCTATTCTACCACTAACGTTTCCTCGATCCCTATAACATATGCGGGGCAACATCCTGTCCTTCCTTTTTCCAGGTTCTTTCTGCCTGCTGATATCGGAAACGGATGCCAATAGAGGTCGCTTAGTTGTCTCCTGGCGTTTCTCCTCAACAGCTCGTAACTTTATGCTGCAGAGGACGCTGCGAAAAAGGCGAGCCCCTGTATGATAAGATGTTGAGAACGTGCGCCTTCCGACCCCCGCGGGGATCACGATTGGTTAGGTCGATAAGTGTACGCCATCAATGAACCTTCGCTGTAGACTCGCACAGTCAGCCCATAACATGAAGCGCATTTGTCAGTGATATGGGTGGTTCCTCACTGTGCTCGATGTTTATCGCCTATAATACGTCGTGGAGCATGATCGTGCAAATGGAACGCTGTGCTTGCATGCTACATTTCTTCGTGCATTTGGGCGCAAATGGACAGTGCTGTCTACGTATACGTTTTGGCAACTTCGTCAACCACCCTTCTGCCACTTACCCGCAAAAATGAAAGAAAGAAGTACAGCAAAGAACAAAGAAAAAGCGAATGAAAGATAGTAAAAATGTTGAAAGAAAAAGAAAGAAAATATGATTATTCGTGACATTTTATGTTATCGTAGCATCCTCTCTTACAGTGCGTCACTCAAGTGTCTCTCACCTCGTCAATTGGCACACAAGTCGAATCCCCTAGCATTTCGGCATCGCCTGGTTAATAAAAAATCCCTCGTTAGCAGCTAGAAATAGACTCCCTGGATTGTACACCGGCAAGCATGCCGCGTCTGCTTGGCGCATGGCGCCGAGCAGTGGCCCTCTTCCCATGATACCCTACTGAAACGTTCCATATGATGCGGAGACCTCAAGTACGGAATTATTGGAATATGGAAGGCGTATGATTCGGACTCCGCATAAGACGTATGATGCGGTTTCCGCATCTTATGGAAAGACGTATCATGCAGAAATTACTGAAATGTGTGCATGGTACGTCTGAATCCAGTGCAAAGCAATATAATGTGTAAATTGAATAGACGTCCACATCTTGAGTACATGCAATACTGTGTACAAATCACAATATTTCTTAAATGTGCATGATGAGGGATTGAATCATCGGCATCTTTCTAATGGTCGTGATGCAGAAGCAAAATTACCTTTTAAATAAAATACACTACAAAACTACTAAATTAACATGCTGGCAATCATAAATGGTGGTTACATTGCAACACATTATTACAGTGTTCTATGCAAGAGTTAAAGAACTTATAAAGTTATTATTATCAATAGAGAAGCATTAATACACACGTCAGCCCTGCTACAATCAATATATTTTTTTATTTGTCTGCATGCTCCAGCTGTGAATAGTGACATTGCAGTGTTGATGGTACACAAATGAGGTGACTGCACCGTAATTTCTTGAGCTCCACCAAAGCCACAAGATGGTGACACAAAACACTATGTAACAGCAATTTTAGAACGAAATGTTTAAACATAAATAATAATCATAGCACTGTGAAAGTGTGGCACTGTGTTTATCTCATGAACGCCTTGTGGAGATCGGCGAAATGCTGCTTGAGGCTCTGGCAACGCTCTAAATTAGGAAGGTCACTGCCATAGAACTTATGTGTCCTTCATAGGCACCTGGAAATGAAAATAATTGGCACAAATAATGTCAGAGACACATGTTAGCACATTAATTCACATGCACAAGAAATATAACACACAGAATGAAACTGAAAATGTAAGGCACACAATCCTTCATGTTATGCATATGTGAATAATATAAGGAATGAGTGTATAAATTACTTCTGCCACATCAAGAAAAACAGCATGCTTATCACAGTGAAAATAACTAGGTTGTCACGATTTTCAATGGTAGAGATAATCGATTAATATGTCCTTATGAAATTATGATTTAAATGCTTCCTGCACAGTAAAACTTTAGGAACTGCAAGTGAAAGCTCTCAATGTACATTTAATAGTGTGCGCATGCACATCTGCTGCCTTTATACTATACAGTTTGTGCACAAAATTGGCATCTTGAACAATTTTGAGAGTTAAACCTATGCATCTTATGAAGGTTAAAATCACCATGAAAGCAAGCAGGACCAGGCAGGTGCCATTAAAAATCTGTGCAAGTCAGATAACTATAACCGAACTGCACACATATAGGGGAGCAAGAGTAACAGAAATTCGGCTGCTGACCCGCAGGTCGCGGTATCAAATCCCAGCTCCATTTCCGATGGAGGCAGAAATGTTGTAGGCTCGTGTGCTCAGATTTGGGTGTACGTTAAAGAACCCCAAGTGGTCGAAGTTTCCAGTGCCCCCCACTAAGGCGTCTCTCATAATCATATAGTGGTTTTCGGACGTGAAACGCCACATATAAATCAAAAATAACAGAAATAAATTGCCAACAGAAAAGTTGGGTGCATGAGCTATCTGTAAGTGCTTACACCTTACTACATACAGCATGCTCATTCCATTTTTAATACCGATATTGAAAATAACTGCTCTATTAGGAATGTAAAAGGTAAGGTAGAACTGAACGACTCTACAAAAAGTGACCCTATTATGACATCACGTTTTCTTATAACAAAATTGACTAAGACTCTGAAATATCATTATGCAAGAAAAAATCTTCAAAAGAACAATCAAGTTTGAAGTCATAATTTTAATATGGCTACTATGACTATAACCAAGAAATCGACCTCTACATGGCAAATGTTAGATTTTAAGGCCTATGTTCACTAGAAAATCAACTATACCACAAAAAGCACAGCGTTCAGGCAAATCACCAAACAAAAAAAAGAAAGCAGTCCTTTTTGTTATTACCTACAATGCCTTTAAAATGGTATTTTTACCTCTACTTTCCGCGTTTTATCTAAGTAACTGGTGTAAAACAAGTTAGCTCAAAATTCACTGTGCCTTCAAAACCTGTTGGTTGAATCTGAGTTTTTAAAAAATGATGAAGCTTGCACTAAATTAGGCTCCACAAGCCTTGGAACAGCGAGACTGCATGACTTTTAGGACTACTTTGGTTACTTGAGTTTTGTTTCTGGGCCTAAGCATGAAGACAAGGGCTCAACTGAATTGCTGCTAACAACTAAATGCTTTCGAAATTGCCCGAGCGTCAAAGGATGCTCAGACATTTGTTGTTTTTTGCACTGGGCTATTCTACACCAAACATACAAACCATACTGCCTGGCGACCATCACAGATGTATAGTTTAAACAATGATGGTAATTTACTCTTCTGAAAATAGGTATTTGCAGAAATGTTTTGAAGAGAAAAAAGTAGTGGTCACGTGGGTACCTTCAGAATTTCGCAGAATGTCGTACGGGTGTTATTTGTGAGAAAAATGTGAAAGTACCGCTTTTTCTTGCCATATCAAATTTGATCTACATATTAAGTAAAGGTGCTTCTAAAGTATTTGAAGCCGAGTAATATTAGTGCAATTTTTCCGCTACATAGGCTTTGAAGAATTCAGCAAAACTGTTTATTGTTTGCATTTCTTGTATCGCAATACTGCACTTTGTATGAATATTTGAGCCACAAATACTCACTGCACAGGAGTTATATTTCACGAAAAAAAAATAATTTTAGGTCCAGATTACAAATATCACTAAATAATCGTTTTTTTCCACATTGAGATGCAATTTGAGCTGTGTGTTTGTCTAATTGAAAATTACTTTTATGTGTAAGTTGAAAGCAAATAAACAGTTCTTGTTACATGGCAAGTGTTATCATTACAATTTTTGTTTAAATGAGGAAAATGATTTTTGAAGTCTCCTATTGAGGGCCATGGGGAACTTCGGAACGGAAGCTGTCGTATATCAAATGCAGAAAACAGCCATCATAAGAAAACTTCAAAAATTCATTTCTACTTTAAGACAAAGTGTAATCATATAACTTGCCATATAAAGAGAACTGCTTCCTTGCTTTTGATGTGGCGAAAAAATTGCACTAATAATACTGAGCTTCATGCACTACACACAATCACTTTTACTTAATACCTAGACCAAATTTGGCATAGATGAGGCAGTATTTTTGAAACACTTCTTACTTTTTACAAACAACACCCAGACGACATCCTGGGAAGTCCAGAAGGCACCAACGTGGCCTAATATTTTGTTCTCTGCGATATACTTTAGCATTTTGCTGTTTTCAGAAAAATACAGTAAATGAGCACAATATTTTTTTTTCAAAACACATTTAGGACGGTTGGCAAAATGGCTGGAATGTTTGATGCGTAATTGCCTCACTGCCAGCATTCATTCTTCCGAAGCTGAAGCTATCACCTCTCTGTTACTGCCTCCCTCACATACAATGCCTGCATAGGAAAGAAAAAGAAAGGCAGGTCCGACAAAGTTCACAAGGCAAGATATTTTCATGTTGGATAAATTCATTACCATAAACAGCAGCAAAATAACATTCATTTTGAGTAGTCCAAGACACAAGCTATATACCAGCATACTAAGAGCCAAGCACAAACTTTTCATTTGATCATGTGTGGTACTAGACAGGAAGCACTTATTGCAAGACTGATCAGTCTGTAATTAACTGAATGAAGCACAATGCACTGTTCAATCCAACACCACATAGGCATCTTTGCTATAGCAAAGCCATGTGTCATTAATTCATGCACTAGATGGGACAATGCAAATGTAACAAAAAAAGGTGAAAAAAGAAAACAGGGGAAAAAAAGAAGAAAAGGGGGGATGCAAAGTAGGAGCAGTGTAGCACTACTTTTACGTTGCATTCCCCTTTTCTTTCTTCTTTTTTCTTCTTTTCTATCACTTATCTTTTTTTTTTGCTTCCCTTACCCCCAACCTCCGACAGGAGAACACTTTGTATCAGTTCAACCTAACTTGAAAAGAAGCAAGGGCTGCACTCTTCTGCGTTATAGGTTTTTTTTTTCAGACAAACATTTCCAACAGGCACACACGCCTACAACAAAAGATGATGTCATTACTGACCCCATTTAAACTACCACGCCAAGGATGACAAGGTGACTTCTAAAATATAGGTCCTCCTATCGCAACATCGGCCAGCCTGTCTCAGGCACTTCCGCTGTTCACCCTGATTACCCCACTAGATGTTTCCATCTGTCGACTCACATCTTCTTTTTGGATAACACTAAGACGAGCTTACAATGATGAATACGCACGAAAGTTTAGTGATGTATCATGTATCAGATTAAGCAACTCTGTTAAAATATTATTGATAGCTTGCTTCCAGGCTTTTTATACTCTAGCCTGAAACTTCGTAATGTCTTCTATGCACATGAACCAGATTGACAACGTAATGCACAACATGCTTAAGAATACTGCGAGGAACATGATAAAGACAAAACGATAAGCCACCCAAATTTTTCGCTGTACATGTTTATAAAATGTTCATGTACACACAAACGAGGTGCTTATGATACAAGCCGAAAAAACCTACAAGTAGGGCCTTGGAGCCTTCTGGAAGTAGACGTGTTGCATTTTTTCTGTGGAGGGCTTTACACCCATTAGTGAGGAACAAAACTCCTGCATAATGAAGAATTTTGGCAGCTATCAGTTATAGAAAAACATAATGCAGCTAATCTTCCCCGACAAATCTGTACATTTAGAGAGGTGACGTAGCTTTTGTGATTGTGGCAGTAACTCCAACAGGACCAGTGCGAAAATTGGCACTACTTGGCTAGACAAATGTCCAAACATGCCTGCCCGACTCCCTCTAGCCATCCAGGCTGAATCTGACACATGATTTCTTAACTGCTGGCTGGACAAAAACAAAACCACTGAAGCACTCACAATACACAGCGTGAAGTTCCTCTGGAGTGGGCAACTTCGTCTTCTGCGATGCAAGAGCAGCACAGTGTACTGATAAGGCACTCCTTGCAATGGTTTTCAATGCCACACAATGACGTTGCTGTTTCTGTCGAAGAGAGCTAGGGGAGCTTGGAAGGTGCTTGCTCTTTTCTGGGGGCTGCTGCCGCTCCTCGTTTTCTGCTCAAGGTCAACCTGCACAAAGTTGTAGACGAGGCTTTAAGAGTTGTATATAATGATATGCAAATTTTCGCTGAACACACATTTCCTCGTGGCACACTGAGGAATTTCTTATAAAACTTAAGGCCTCGCATATGCAAACATTTACAATCGATCCGAAGATGCACTCGACTCTAAAGGAGCAAGTTTGTTATGTAGTGTATATAAAGAAAGGTCATTCAGCACAACCACAACTACAGTTGCACACGAAAACGACATTTTACACGATCCTGTTTATTTACACGGTCCATATTATTTTATTTACACGGTCCTGTTTTACACGATCTGGTCTGCATGAACTCTTGAACCGGGCACCATATAGGTTGAAAGACACACAGAGAGTTTGAGACAAACCTAGTTTCCCGTGGAGCATCCTCTTGCACTATAACAACACATCTCAATCTAGTTAGTTGGTCAGAACGAGGTGAAAACAGCTCGCACTTGAAAAGCATGGGCAGAAGGAATGACGCCTGCACCCTGTGCTCCCTGTACATTCTCGTTGAGGGTGCAGTTTTCCCTTATCCTTATGCAATTTCGCATTTATAACATTGTTCGCTGCATAATCTTTGTGACATTAAAGTGTGTGATACCGTCATGTGCATCTCATGTAATTTATAAAAATAGAATACAAGATAGCTTGATTAAAATATAACAAAGTGCATCCAGCGCCATGTCCTGTAGCCATTCTTTAGGCAAGTGGCAGAATGACTTATTCTTCAAAACATATCTTACTTGTAACCACTATAAGAGCTAACTCGTACACTGGCACATTCTGTTTGCCTCTTCAGATTATAAGGTACCTTTTTTACACCAGAAAATCGTCAAGAAGAATAGAAGTGTTGTAATTGTGAAGAAAGAAAAGTAGAAGGAAAAAAAGATAACCTGCCCTGTACAGGGACCGAGCCTGCGAACTTCGAATAGCATGTCCGATGCTCTATCAACTGAGCTACCATGGCGGCTATCCCTCTTCCATTTTGTACGGTATATATGTGCATTTATACATGGAAGAGTCAGTCAGCGTTTCCTGTTACCATTATGGCGAGTGTGGGACACCTTTTTTTGTCAACTGGCAATTACATTACGATTGCAATTACGTTATGATTACTTCAAATATCCCTATACTTCTTTGGCAGCATTATGCATCTGTCAGTTGTCAGAAAATCTGCTAGTCACAGGAGGTGGCAATGGTTCGCCCTCCCACCTAAATGCATGTACTTGAACACACGCACAACTGATAAAAAAAACAAGTCACACACCGCTAAGATTACTGAGATTCACTGTTTCAGATTCATGAGTAAAGGAAAGAACTATAAATTGAAGGGTTTGTTGTCTTTGTTGAACACATTAAAATGAGAACTAGCAGAAAATGATGCCAAACAAACTATAGGGGATGTTATCAAAAGTAATTTTAACAAAATTGTGAAAAGAAAAGTGTACAAAAACGTAACTTGGCAACGTTTCTTGACAATTGAATTGACATTCCTTTTTATAACATCCCTATATTTTACTGGGTAATGTTGTCGGGTAGTTCTCATTATTAGAGTGGTGAGTAGGCTGACAAAGAAAGTATATGGCATTGATGCTTCTTTTGAACACCTAATAGTTTGAGGGCCTTAAAAGAGCGGAAGCTACTTTGAGTAGACCAGAATATTTAGTTGGAGTGAAAAAAAAAACGTACACACATTTTTACCAGGCTTTTTAACACATTTTGACACATAAAAGTGTATGCTGCCAGTAATGTTAAGTACCATTATTTTTGTCACACTATGCACTGTAGCAGGTGTAGTTAGAGTGGTGATAGTGAAGGATTAATCAAGCACGCCACCAACTGCGTTCACATCAATGGTCGCGTATTTTAAAAATAAACCTGCTGTATAATAAACAAAATTTTAGAGCATTTATGAGTTTATCCAAATCAAGTTAAACCGACTGGGTAAGCAAACCATTTGCATAAAATCAAAAGGCATAAAGTGATTCATGTATTATAACTATGTGAACAATTTCAGCAACGCAGGGCAAAGTGACAACAGTTCTATTAAAAACCCCTCTCATTATAACATGCATGAAAAGCACCACACCAGAATATTTTATAGTGCATGTAATATCGAGACTGCTAGACTGTCTATTGACCTTTTAGAAGAAGGGTATCTCCTTCACGTTCACTTAGCCTTTTCCTGAGCTTTTCTGTGAATATTTCCTCAATTTCAGATATCATTAGGATTGATTCAGAGTGAACATATTTTGCTTACGCATTGAAACCTAGTTCTGTATGTAACTGCAATTATGGGTGCCAAACCACCTCAAAATAATTTTTAACATTTAATTTATTTTTTAACTGCAGCAGCACAACTAGCTATGGGTGCCCAAAAAGTAGCTAGAAACAATACCTTTACCTCTTTGAGCCTTTTGGAAGTGTTCAGCTTCTCAGTGCTCACCTTACAACATTTTTTTCAAATACGTGTTTGTGTGCCCACTGCTCTTGCTCCTTGTATAGTGAGGAGGAACACATGGCAAGAAGAGACAAGGGAGAAGCATAGCGAAAAAAGCGAAATAAGCGAGGACCTCTTTTGTATCGTACAATGTGTGTAACATTACTTTTGCGACAACATATAAACAAATTATCACGGCTATGCATCCATTGTAGAGTCATACACAGCTGCAACACCATGACTAAATTTCAACCTTGTGTTGGTTTAGGATACCTTTATAGTGGCAAGCTAATAATATCTGCATTTGTTTGGCACATATTAAGATGCAGTGAAATGTGATATGGTAATCTCATTTAGAATGCACGTCATGTGGCTTTATTGTATATGTGGCCACAAGTAACTCCGGTTGCAAAGCAATATGGCAGAGCCTAAACAGACGTCACCGACCACTCCAATCTGAACTTGCCTTTGCTACTTGCCCATTATCATCCCAGCAAAAAATGAATAATTGAATCTGCTACAGATATGTGCTAGCTTATGCTAAGGACCAAGTATGAAGGGTGTTTTGTCATTATTGAGATCAGTTATTTGTTCAAGAACACTTGCTGTCAAACACAAATACATTGCTGTCGAAGCATCAAGACTCAAATATAAAGCAAAAAGAAGTGTCTCTTTAAAAATTACAGGCCACAAGGTGCAAGATAAATATTTCATATACTTGGGATGTAAGGCACGCACAAGAGGTGCCGCCATATTATACTTTTCCTTGTGTTAAAACCTGCTTGCTTTACTCACCCAACACACCTGTAAAGATGCCGTGAAAACACCAAGGAGCTGATGCAGCAAGGTTGAACACATGTCCAGGGATTCCACCATTCCTAAGCAGCCCTACAGCCTCCACAGTCGTGCAACCATTTGTAAGATAAATATAGTTCTACCCAAAGTTCTTGGTTTACAGACACACATGCAAGACGCATAACCACTCTATAGGAAGTTTGCATGATAATGCGCTGGGTAGCAAAACGGATGCCAATATCAAGTATCCCGGCCTGCCGCTTCTTTCTTTTCAATTCAATTCAATTCAATTTTATTTCATCCCAAGGATAAGGGCAGGCTCGGGAGAAAAGTGACGTTTTGTCACTTGAGGAGAACCCGAGCCTCCCTAATACATGGCAAGCAACGTGGACATAAGTAAAGAAACATAAGCCATGAACATATAGGCAACGAACATAGGCCATGAGATGTTTAGCGCAGTACAAGTCGGAAGATGCACGTACAGTAATGCTATGTACAGAGACTAATATGCGTAAGTAGTTTGGCACAAATTCCGAAGTACAATGCAAAATATGACGGAATACAAAATACTATATATATGACAACAATGCTATGCATAGAAATTGCGTGTACACACATACACATAAATATACACACATATAGGCAGATTCATATGCAGACACATATATATACACATACATACACACATATACATATATATATTGTGATGACGTTTATTGAACCGGAGAAGTCGCAACGATGTCGCAACGAAAAGTGGCCGTACGACAAGTCTGGCAAAAGGCGGCCCAGGTTCTCGTGCAATCAGAGCACGGGGTTTTTCCTTCTCTTTGGAAGGCGCATACACGTTAGTGCGTATGCTCCACTACAATACCCCCCGGGTTGAAGAGTAGCCATCCTGGCGACTCACGGAGTAGGCACAATGAGGGGGTCGTAGTAGGGCTTGAGACGGTCGACGTGTACGGTCTCGCGTCCTCGACGGCGCAAATCTGGCGATTGTGTTAGGGGCTCGCCGATGTAATTCACTGGTGAGGTTGCGTCAATGACACGGTATGGACCATGGTACCGGGCCAGAAGTTTGGAAGACAGGCCAGGAACGTGCGGGGGCACCCAAAGCCACACGAGGGAGCCAGTACGAAACGTAGGCGCTATGTGATGAGCGTCATCATGCCGGGTTTTTTGTAGACCTTGAGCCTCACTTGTCATAGACCGAGCCAGCTGACGGCAGTCTTCAGCGTATCTGGTGACTTCCGAAAGCGGGGAGCACTCCGATACATCAGGGCGGTACGGGAGTATGGTGTCGAGTGGGTGGGATGGTTCGCGGCCGTACAACAGAAAGAACGGGGAAAAACCGGTAGTCGCTTGCGTCGCGGTGTTGTAAGCGAAGGTAACAAAAGGCAAGACAGCGTCCCAGTTAGTGTGGTCGGAGGAGGTGTACATCCTCAGCATGTCGCCAAGTGTGCGGTTGAACCGTTCAGTGAGACCATTCGTCTGTGGATGGTATGCGGTAGATTTCCGGTGGATGATGTTGCATTCAGCGAGAATAGCTTGGATGACCTCCGACAGGAACACTCGACCCCTATCACTGAGTAATTCCCGTGGAGCCCCATGGCGGAGAATGAAGCTGCGGAGAATGAAGAGTGCAACTTCGTGGGCGGTCGCTGCTGGTAGAGCTGCAGTCTCAGCGTAGCGTGCCAGATGATCGACGCCGACAATAATCCACCGGTTTCCAGAGCGACTATATGGGAGGGGGCCATAGAGATCGATACCCACGCGGTCGAATGGGCGAGCCGGGCATGGGAGCGGCTGTAACATGCCAGTAAGGTGCCGCGGAGGTGTCTTGTTCTGTTGGCAAGTGGTGCAAGACTGAACGTATTTCTGCACAAAGCGATACATTCCTCGCCAGTAATATTGTTGGCGCAGCCTTTCGTAGGTTTTCAGGACACCTGCGTGAGCACTTTGAGGGTCTGCATGGAAATTCATGCAGATGTCAGAGCGCATATGAGTTAGGTCAGCAAAGAGCCACTTCCGACCACCAGGCATGTAGTTGCGGCGGTACAGAATGCTGTCTCGCACGGAAAAGTGGGCTGCTTGTCGGCGTAGCGCTCTCGTGGAAGGGACAGCAGACGGATCGGTAAGGTAGTCGAGTAACAATGCAAGGTATGGATCTTTACGCTGCTCCGAAAGCATGTCAGTGGTGTCTATTGGTGACAAGGTGGTAAAAAGTGGTGACAGAGAAGCCACATCTGGGGTCAAAGGCGATCGCGAAAGTGCATCGGCATCTGCATGCTTGCGACCGGAACGATATACTACACGGATGTCGTATTCTTGCAATCGAAGTGCCCAACGTCCCAGGCGTCCGGACGGGTCTTTCAATGTGGACAGCCAACATAGAGCGTGGTGGTCTGTGACCACGTCGAAAGGGCGGCCGTAAAGGTACGGGCGAAACTTCGTCAAGGCCCAGATTATGGCCAAACACTCCTTCTCTGTCACGGAGTAATTCAACTCAGCCTTCTTGAGAGCGCGACTTGCATAGGCGACTAAGTATTCGGGTTGGGTTCCTTTCCGTTGTGCCAAAACTGCACCAAGACCGATGCCACTTGCATCGGTGTGAATTTCTGTGGCAGCAGCGGGGTCGTAGTGACGAAGAATGGGTGGTGAGATCAGCAGGCGGCGCAGCTGGCGAAATGCGTCGTCACATGCAGGTGACCATGCAGATATACCTTTGCTGTTGGAGAGCAGACTTGTTAGAGGTGCGATGATGGACGCGAAGTTGGGCACAAAGCGACGAAAGTACGAGCAGAGACCGACGAAACTTCTTAGAGCTTTCAGTGATGTGGGCAACGGGAAGTCAGCGACAGCCCGAAGCTTATCGGGATCCGGAAGAACACCGTCTCTTGTGATGACATGTCCCAAGATGGTTAGTTTGCGTGCTGCGAAGTGGCACTTTTTGGAGTTAAGTTGTAGGCCCGCAGAAGTTAGACACGTCAGAATCTCGTGGAGGCGAACAAGATGTGTCGGGAAATCAGACGAAAAGACTACGATGTCGTCCAGGTAACACAAGCAAGTTTTCCACTTATGGGCACGCAAGATGGTATCGATCATGCGCTCAAATGTGGCAGGTGCGTTGCAGAGCCCAAATGGCATCACTTTGAACTCATATAGACCATCTGGCGTTACAAAGGCTGTTTTAGGGCGATCACATTCAGCCATTGGCACCTGCCAATACCCAGAACGCAGATCCAAGGATGTAAAGTACTCGGCGCCTTGTAAACAGTCAAGAGCATCGTCTATTCGTGGTAGCGGGTAGACATCTTTCTTCGTAATCTTGTTTAAGCGGTGATAGTCCACGCAAAATCGAACGGTGCCATCTTTTTTCTTGACCAGAACGACAGGTGATGACCAAGCGCTTTGAGAAGGCTGTATCACTCCACGTTTAAGCATGTCGTCTACTTGCTCCGTAATGACGCGGCGCTCTTCGGCGGAAACGCGGTAAGGACGCTGTCGCAGAGGCAAATGTGAGCCGGTGTCAATAGTATGAATGACAGTCGTGGTGCGGCCCAAAGCAGGTTCTTGAGAGTCGAAAGAAGAGCGAAACTTGTTAAGGAGAGCAACAAGTTGGCGGCGATGCGAGAGGGGAAGGTCTGCGTCAATAGCATTGTCGAAGGCTGACAAACTTGATGGCTCAGACGCATGAGTTATTGCGGCAATGTGACATGGCGTTTCGTCGGGAGGAATAATATCATCGATATGGTCGACAGGTTGCACATATCCCAACGTTTCACCACGAAGTAAGCTGATGGGGTAGTTGCAGTGGTTGGTAACCAGCATTACGGTTAAACCAGATGCAATTGTAAGAACGGCAAATGGGAGAACGATGCCCTTGCGTTCAGTAAAAACAGGAGATGGCGTAAAGACCACCGTGGCGTCAGGTTGTGCCACACATGAAAGGCTTACAGGGACCGAAGCTTCCGGGGGCAAGGTGATGTCGTCGTCAGCGATGAGTTTGCAGAGCCGAGGAGACCGGTCGGGTGGTGGAAATTCATATGTTGGCACAAGGGACACTTCGGCACGGGAACAATCGATGATAGCTTCATGACCTGATAAGAAATCCCAACCGAGGATAAGGTCATGACAGCAAGATGGCAGAACAAAAAACTGTACGACGTACAAAACATCTTGGATGACGACGCGCGCCGTACACAGAGGCGAGGGATGAATGCGTTGAGCGCTAGCCGTGGACAGCACCATGCCACAGAGAGATGTGGTCACTTTCTTCAGTTTCCGACAAAATTTGACGTCCATCACAGAAACGGCGGCCCCGGTATCAATTAACGCTAATGTGGCGACTCCCTCAACATCGACATCAACAACATTTTTCGGCGAAAACGGAGGCCTTGGGAATTGCGCACAAGTTGCAGTTCTTGCCTCCGGAACTGCACTGATTAGTTTCCCTCCTCAGGAGGTGGTCGGCGACGCATAGGCGATGGCGACCGGCGACGAGGGGATGGGAAACGAGCAGTCGATGGGCGGCGATCCGAGTCTGAGTGCCTCTGTTCATATGCAGATGCGGTGGCCTGCTGCGGCGCGTAGGTAGGTGTTCCGAAGTATGCGTTTGCAGGTGTGGGGCGACGGCGGCAGAAGCGTGCAATGTGGCCAGCGATGCCACAGGCGAAGCAGATAGGACGATTGTCTTGAGTGCGCCACTCATTAGATCGATGGAAAAAGCGAGGTGAGGGCCTGTAAACTGGAGGCGATGCCGGAGGAGGTGGAGCTGATAAGGCGACTGGATGCGGTGGGGGCCGCGCGACCACAGCTGCGTAGCTGAGAGGTGAAGGTGGTGCAGGTGGTGCGTAGCCGACAGCGGAGAGATTAGGCGCTACTGAAGTGCACGGGTAAGGGGCCTGCACTGTAGGGAGGACATCACAAATTTCCGTGCGTATGGCCTGCTGCAGTGTCGTAGGCAGGCTTGCGGTGGGCGCGTCGCTATGCGGCAGCAGGGAGAGCTGTCGGGCGACTTCCTCCCTGATGAAGTCTTTGATCTGGTTGGATAGACTTTCTTTGCAAACGTTTTCACTTGTGAGTGTGACTGCCGAGATCGATTCCGGCGGTAGGACACTCCGTCGGGCGATGGAACGCTGACGGCGCAATTCATCAAAGCTCTGGCAGAGGCTTATGAGGATTGCCACCGTGTTCGGGCTTTTCGCTAGCAACATCTGGAATGCGCCATCCTCGATGCCCTTGAGAATCTGCCGAATTTTTTCTTCTTCGGGCATAGATGGATTCACACGCTTGCAGAGGTCGAGCACGTCCTCTATGTAACTAGTAAACGTCTCGCCAGGCTGCTGGGCTCGGTGGCGCAGGCGCTGGTCAGCGCGGAGCTTGCGGACCTCTGGTCGGCCGAACGCTTCAGTGACGAGTGTCTTAAAGGAAGACCAGTTGGCGATGGCGGTTTCGCGGTTCGTAAACCAAAGTTTAGCTACGTCTGCCAAGTAAAATATAACGTAGGCGAGCTTAGAGTCGTTGTCCCACTTGTTACTGGCGCTTACGCGTTCGTACAAGGAGAGCCAGTCCTCGACGTCTTGCTCGCCACTGCCGCTGAAGATTGGTGGGTCCCGTTGGCGAGTAGTGCCGGGGCAGGTAGACGGGGCAGCCGATGGTGCTGGCTGGGCTGGGACGGGCTGGTTGGCGACTGCGTCAGTCATGTTTTGCAGTGGTCTCTCGGGCAACTTGCGAGAGCGGAGCTCCAGGTCTGCTTGGGGATCTCAGCAGCCTCCACCAAATGTGATGACGTTTATTGAACCGGAGAAGTCGCAACGATGTCGCAACGAAAAGTAGCCGTACGACAAGTCTGGCAAAAGGCGGCCCAGGTTCTCGTGCAATCAGAGCACGGGGTTTTTCCTTCTCTTTGGAAGGCGCATACACGTTAGTGCGTATGCTCCACTACAATATATATATACGTACATATATATACACACATATAAACACATATATACACACACATATACATATAAACACAGTTCCATGAATGCCTGGACCACCATTTTCTCGATTTTCACGATAAAAGCACTTCCCTAATAGCACGTGCACTGCATTTCTCAAGGATTATTTTTGCCTCCAGTAATTTATTTATTAACAAAGGAACACTAAAACATAACATTTGTCGCCCAAAATTTGTTCTACAGAATGGAAGGTTCCAATGTTGTTGGTGACGAGTAGGGTACGGATTAGCATGCGTATCCAGTTCAAAAATATCTAAGAAGGCACGATTGTAATGAAAATGAGATTGCTTATATCTTATTGCTAGGGAATACTCGTAAAGTTTGTGAACTGGGACAATATTAGAGCGCGGAAACAGTTCATCTGTGTGTGCATAGTAGTCGACATTTGCTATGAACCTGATCGCTTTTTTGTAGTCTGTATATTTTATTTATGTTGGTTGCTGTCGTACTTGCCCATACGAAAAGACAATAATTTACATGCGACAAAAACAAGCTGTTATAAAGTGTTAGTTTAACAGAAACTGGAAGAAAATAACGCAATCGTGCAAGTATGCCCACACATTTTGATAGGTTGGTAATTAGATTATTAATCTGAGGATCCCACGACATTGTGCAATTAAAAAGTACTCCTAATGTTTTAACGGTTTCTACGATTTCAACAGCCGCGCTACCTATACGTAATCTATTGTCTAAGGAATTCAGTCTCCGCGAATGAAAAACTACAGCTTTTGTCTTTGTTGTATTAATAAGTAATGAATTTCGTTCACTCCATGTGTTTAAGCTTTCTAGCGTAGTGTTTATAAGAGTGGTCATGGCAGTCATGTCGTTACCTGTAAAGAAAATGCTGGTGTCATCCGCGTATATTATGTATTTAGCTTTGTCACTGACCTTGACAATGTCATTTATGTGTAGGTTAAAAAGCAGCGGTCCTTCAATGCTACCTTGCGGAACCCCTGTGGTTATTGCCTGGAGAGAAGAAAATGAATCCTTAATTTTTAAACACTGTGAGCGGTACTTGAAGTAAGATTTCAAGAGGGAAAGTGGAATGCCGCGAACACCATATATTTCTAATTTTTCAAATAAATTATGAGACAGAGAGGGTCGAAAGCCTTAGAAAAATCTATGAAAACACCAATGAAAAGTTCTTTACTCTCAAACGATTTAAGGATTATTTCTTTCTGAGCTAGTAAAGCAGTCTCCGTAGACCTGCCCTTCATAAAACCACGTTGAGATTGGGATATTATGTTAAACTTCATACAAAAATTCATGTCTTTTAAAAATAATTTTCTCAAAGCCTTTCGAAAATATGGGCAATATCGAAATTGGCCGATAGTTCGTAAGATCATTCTTGTCTCCTTTCTTATATAACACGCTGACAACGGACGTTTGCATTTGTTTTGGGAAACAGCCTGTTCATAGGGACAAGTTATAAATGTGAGAGAGTACGGGAGCTATGGTATCGATTTCATGTTTGATCGGGGAAATCTGAATACCATCTATGTCACGAGCGCTGCTTTGTTTTAGCGTGGAAAAAATTGAAACTATTTCTTCTTCATCGGTTGGTCGAAGAAAGATGTTCTTTGTCTGTCTTGTCATTGCGTCAGTTATTGCTGTCTGCGCTGTTTGCGTCGGCTGTGGAACGTTTGTGAGAAAATGATTAAATCCTTCTGCGAGTTCTAAATCTGTAACCGCTCGACCATCTATATTTATTTCAGTAACCCCAGGAGAGATCGGTGTCCTGTGAAGCAAAGCGATAAGTTTCCTCCACAGTTCTGCACTCCCTTTGCAGTTGTCTGCATGAAATTGTTGATTTAAGTAATTTCTTTTTTCTTTCTAGATAAAGGCGTTCAACTTATTGCGGTGTTCTTTAAATGTGGTTAAGTCTGACGCATCCTTAGTTTTTAAAAACTTTCTGAATAACTTTGATTTTTTTATCATTCTTAAACACTCGCGATTGATCCATGGTTTGCGACTTCAACGGCATTTTTGTAGAACTTTTTCTTTAAAGTGTCTAAAATAAACTTTTTTAAATATAATCAAGAATGTTTCATAGGCTAAATCTGCAGTTTCTGAGTAGTATACCACACTCCAGTCTGTTTGGAAAAGGCTTGTGCTGAATGCTGGTAAAGTGTGAGGTGTGATATTTTGAACTGTTCTAGCGGGCAGTGTTTGGGACTTCTTGATTGCACTTTCCATAACAAAGTAAAGTGCAAAGTGGTCGCTGATGTCACAACATATTACACCATTCTCTACGCTATCTTTGTTTACGTTAGAGATAAATAGATCGATTAACGTTTCTGAGGTAGGTGTGATACGTGTGGGAGTTTCCGTTACTATATCGTAGCCACTCGACTCGACCGTAGACACAAATGTAATTGCGGCAGCAGACGACTCCAGTATGCTAATGTTAAGGTCACCGCCAAGAATAAGTTTTAAATTGTTGACATTTACATGATTTAATAGTTCTTCAAGGCTACTAATAAATCTATTCACAGATGAATCGGGTGGTCTGTACATGACAGCGTATACGTAATTACGTGTAATCAAAGTTAAGCATTCAATTTCAGCACTGACATAAAGAAATTGTGGTATTATTTGAGCGTCTATACAGTTTTTCACTAGAACCATGAGGCCACCGCCTTTTTTCTTTGTTCGGTTAAGAAAGAAGGTATTATAACCATCTCGCTTGTAAATCTCGTCGTCTGAAGTATACCAAGTTTTCGTAATCATTATAACGTCGAAAGAAAAAGAAAACGTATCTAGAAAAATAGACAGCTCATCTTCCGTTTTTAATTAATTAATCCATGGTTAATAAATGTTCCCCCAATGTGAAGTGTACTGGCAGTCCGGTGAAGAATTGCAATGTATTTCAAACACAGTCATATTCATGGCAAGTAAGCATGCAATAGCGTTTTTTCAGCTGTTCGAGAAAAGAGCATGAAGTTTAGCTAAAACCCATGTTTTTTTATAAACACCATTGATTTTGATATAAAAGTTGTGAGCATTGTGTGAAGGAACATGGATTCATGTTTAATCAATGATTTCTTATATTGTACTGATATGAACGCAACTAACTGAATATGAAACGATAATTTTTGCTTGAGAATTTAGAGTTATGAACACTATCGCACTTTCCAGCTGCATCTTGTCCAAAACAGCGCAAGATAGGCTAGTTTCTGTAAGTGAGCAGTAATGAGCAGTGCAAAGTAACAACAAGAAACACCAGTAACAACAATACGGGGCAAGCACAGACTGCCAACTGTATAATTTATTGCACAAAAGTTCACCTGAATATCAGTCAGACAACTCGTGCAAATGAAGGTCCAGTTGGGAATGAGCAAGTTACGAAATCAACAATGCCTGCTTTTACTAACAGGACCCTCATTCACATAAAGTATGCAGCGATAGGCCCCTATCGAGGTACGTCACAGCATGATGTCACTGGCACATGCAAAAGGTGTCGCTGGAAAAACACTCCCGCTGGTGGCTCAGCCCGGTACAGTCGTGCGGTGTTTGGGCAAGTTTTAATTTGCCAAAGCTTACACTTCACGCTACAATGTCGACATTAGCTGTAGTATGTGTCAGCAAACATCTAGCTGTGTGGTAAACTGTGTGGTAAAATATTTGCCACGCTGTCTGTTTATCTTGAAGAAGTAAAAACACGCGGTGGCCTGTGCGAGGAACAGCGGCATAGTCTTCAAAAATGTGCACTGTTGATTGCGGCATGTAGTGTGCATTGAAAGGTATTGAGAATATCGGTTCAACTGAGAATATTGTGTGTGGTGTGTGCAGTGTCAACAACCATGTGTCTTGTTTGCGAAGACGTTAGCACTCATGGCAGGGACCGGTCGATGAAAAAACTTGATTCGACATTTTATTCAAGGTAAATATGCACTTGACGCGACCATATGTGAGTGGGTACATCTCGGTGTTTGCGCTGTGTGTAGAAAAAAATTGCATGGTCACCGGGCTGGAAGATACTTTTTGCTGAAGCTGCATGTATGAATCGCCCCGACGAGTACCAAAGCCCAATAAAGGTATAACTCGTTTTATCGAAGGCCTCATTTGTCTTCATGTAATAAGCAGAGATTCTTGTTTCACATATACTCAGTACCTTTACCGCTCGATATTCATGAAGTGACAATGCACACTACACGTTTGTGTGTTAGGTACTAAGGGAGCAATGTAAATATGCAAATAAGTTGTAGGTGTCAGATGCAGCGATGTAACTGCACAAAAGATTACGTATATATTAGGCTAGGGGTTTAGAATCGCATACATCTCAGTGGTCTATCAGGAACGTCACAAACAACTTCCTTGCCAACCAGCCCTTGCACAGAGGGAGGGAATGGCTGGCACGGTGCTCGAAGTGACGTCACACTATTTGCAAACATAGAGAGGTTTCTTACTTAGGCAACATTTTGCACAATATATTTTTAGATGCAAGACTGTACTCGTCCACATTGATCATACTGATGTCCTTTGTTGTTACTTTGTGCTGTGAATCACTAGGCATTTAGTCACCATGATCTTTAAAAGCTAATTTCAGTGTTCTCTCTCTAATTGCTGACAACTGTCTTGTTGCATAAATTGGGCAAAAAGCAATGCAGAAAGGCGGTCACAATAAATACACCAACATGGGCATTCTCCTGCAAACAAAAGTCGGCACTGGTCCTGTCATTACCCGTCTTCCTTCTCTCATTGCCTTGTTTGTGCTGAAACAGCCAAACACCTGATGAGTTAGATGAGAAATATTAACGCATCAAAACTATAAGTGCTTGCATCAGCAACTAAACAACAGCGTGATAACCGCACCCTGCCACACAGCAGCGAAACATATTTTGAACATGCTGACAGTGTATTACTTTATAAAAAGCAACTCTGGCAGATTACAAAATCTCACATTGTGCATGCAAGTTTTCTTCAAAGTCAGGCGTACAATGTAGGTGCTGGCCGGTACATTATTAGTTACAAGCAAAGGCGTCTTGCAGGTACACATGCAGATTGCACGAACACCTCTCTCTCTACACTAGGCACACACATTATATCTTTTAACAAGCACACGCCACTGTTTAGGGGCATAATAACGCTCTACCGTGAACGTATGCTAATCAACCCACTTAGGCCGTTGGCTAGGTGAATCGAGCCATCGCCCGCGAACGTAAACAAAATGCTGTGAACAAGGGTTTATTGACGACTGTTGCGACGGTGGTCCTACGAAGAAACACGATCGTGCAAGAGCAACGGTCAAGCAGATGCCGGCGATGATCAGCACGAGCCGAGCGAGCGAAGCCCAGCACCAGTACCCAAGCGGTGGCGATGTTGCTTGCCAACGACGCTCTTTCTTCCTCACAATTTGCCCCCGCCGAAAAAGAGCCATCCTGGCGACCTAAGAGTCTGGAGGCAGAGGGCTATAATTTGGCTTAAGGCGGGCGACGTGGGCGATGTCACGTCCACGCCGGCGCATGTCGTCAGATGGGGAAAGTGGCTCGATGAGAAAATTCACCGGCGAGGTTTGCTCCAAAACGCGGTATGGGCCCTCGTACTTTGGAACGAGTTTTGAGGAAATGCCGGGGGTTTGGTAAGGAACAGCCAGCCATACAAGTGATCCCGGGGAATAGCTGGGGCTTTGGGAAGAGTCGACGTTGTTTTCTTTCTGGCGCTGTTCTCGAGACGTAAAGGTGCGTGCGAGTTCACGGCACTCTTCCGCATTTCGGGCAGCTTCGGGCACAGATGGGCGTTCGGATGCGTCAGGACGGTATGGAAGGAGAGTATCGATGGTGTGGGATGGTTCGCGTCCATAAAGAAGAAAGAAAGGTGAAAATCCAGTGGTAGACTGTGCCGCGGTGTTATATGCGAACGTAATGAATGGAAGAATGCGATCCCAGTTAGTATGATCGGATGTCACATACATGGCGAGCATATCGCCAAGGGTGCGGTTAAATCTTTCCGTGAGCCCGTTAGTCTGCGGGTGTAATGCCGTGGTCTTGCGATGAACAACATGGCATTCAGAAAGCAGAGACGTGACGACTTCTGATAGGAAGGCTCGACCTCGATCGCTTAGTAGTTCTCGAGGTGCACCATGTCGTAATATGAAGCGATGAAGGATGAAGGATGCTACGTCCCGCGCAGTGGCACTTGGAAGGGCGGCGGTCTCAGCGTAGCGTGTTAACTGGTCCACAGCGACTATAATCCACCGATTTTCATCTGATGTTGCCGGTAGAGGGCCATAGAGATCAATTCCGATCCGATCGAAAGGTTTGGCAGGGCACGGAAGCGGTTGAAGCGCACCGGACGAGTGGAAAGGCGGTGATTTGCGACGTTGACAGTCAGGACAGCCCATATCGAATTTTCGAACGAAATTATACATTCTGCGCCAGTAGAAGCGATGGCGAATGCGTTCGTAAGTTTTGAAAACTCCGGCATGACCACATTGGGGATCATCGTGAAAGGAGGCACAAATTTGTGATCGCAAGCTGCGCGGGACAACCAAGAGCCACTTACGACCTTCGGGGGCGTAGTTGCGTCGGTGTAGTAGCCGATCACGAATGGCGAAATGAGCAGCTTGACGTCGGAGAGATCGTGGTACCGCAGTGGTTGACGATCCAGAAAGACAGTTAAAAAGAGAAGCGATCCACGGGTCCTTGTGTTGTTCACTGGTAAAGGAGTCGAGGTCGAGAGATGCGATGGAGATACCAGTGGTTCCGCAGGCCGAGTCGGGAGGTAAAGGCGAACGCGACAGGGCGTCGGCGTCAGAATGCTTGCGTCCGCTGCGATAGATGACACGAATGTCGTACTCCTGGATTTGCAGTGCCCACCGAGCTAGGCGGCCAGAAGGGTCTTTCAATGTGGCGAGCCAACAAAGTGCATGGTGGTCCGTTACCAGATCGAATGGGCGACCGTACAAATAAGGGCGGAACTTGCGAAGCGCCCACACCAGCGCCAAGCACTCTTTTAGATGCGGAGCATCTTATACTCGCGCCTTGTAGTGCGCCGTCCGCACCGCTTCTCGAACATTCGACAGCTGACGCGCGCGCATGCGCCGTCGCGCCGTCGCCCACTCTTCCACCATCTGTGCATCCCTTCCTCCTCTACACACCGCGCGCGCTTCACTCCTCCACCATCTGTGAACCCTTCCTCCTCTACACACCGCGTTCGACATCTACAATTCTCCTGATTCTCCAGTGGACGCGCATGTGGCGTCGCGCTTCGAGAACATTCAACAGCTGACAGTGCATGCGCCGTCGTGCTGTATATATACTCAAGGTCGGCGCTCGCTCGCTCAGTTGCCGCTCGTCGGTTGGTTTGTACGGCGCGTCGACGTCCAAGGTCGCGGTGAAATGATTTCCAACGAATCCACAAACACAATGATCGACGTCCCTTCGACCAGCGCCGCCCTTTCGCATACGTGTGTACGTGTTCACTCATTTAACACCCCCTCCTACAACCACGTTAACCAATTTAGCCATCGACCCAAGTAAGTCGCAATTTAACACCCCATTTCACAACCACGTTAACCAATTTAGCCATCGACCCAAGTAAGTCGCACTTTAACACCCCGTTAACCAATTATATGGTCCGCATCCTCCTCAGTGTTCCCCCGAGGGAAGCTGCGGGCAATTTTTTTCAGTGACGCTGTAATTGGCCTCAGCTTTAGTAAGCGACGACGTATTCGGAGTAGCCCGGCTTGCGTTGGGCGAGGACGGCGCCTAGACCAACCCCACTAGCGTCTGTGTGAACTTCCGTTGCAGCTGTTGGGTCGAAATGCCGAAGAATTGGAGGAGATGTTAGCAGACTACGGAGCGTGGCAAACGCGACGTCGCAGTTAGAAGACCAGGATGAAAGGTCTGCATCACCGCGTAGGAGGTTGGTCAGTGGTGACATGATCGGCGCAAAATTTCGCACGAAGCGCCGGAAGTACGAGCATAGTCCGACAAAACTGCGTAACTCTTTCAGTGTAGTAGGTTTCGGGAACTCAGCGACTGCTCGCAGTTTTGCAGGGTCGGGTTGAATACCATGCTTGGAGACGATGTGCCCTAAGATGGACAGCTCTCGCGCGGCGAAGCGGCACTTTTTAAGGTTCAGTTGGAGCCCAGCGTTGATTAAACACGTCAGAACCAGTTGGAGCCGAAGCAGATGCGTAGAAAAATCGGGAGAGAAAACGACAATGTCGTCGAGGTAGCATAGACACACAGACCACTTCAGTCCACGCAGTGTGTTGTCCATGAGCCGTTCAAACGTGGCAGGAGCATTACAAAGACCAAATGGCATTACGTTAAATTCGTACAGGCCATCTGGTGTAATGAACGCAGTTTTCTGGCGATCAGCTTCTGCCATAGGAACCTGCCAGTATCCAGATCGTAAGTCTAAGGAGGAGAAGAATTCGGCTCCTTGTAGGCTGTCAAGGGCGTCGTCTATGCGCGGTAATGGATAGACGTCTTTCCGCGTCACCTTGTTTAATCGCCGGTAGTCGACGCAAAATCGAATCGATCCATCTTTTTTTTTCGAACTAGAACGACAGGAGATGCCCAAGGACTGTGCGATGGTCGAATAACGCGACGGCGTAGCATCTCTTCGACCTGGTCGTTGATGACGTGACGTTCTGCAGCAGAGACACGGTACGGTCTTTGACGCAATGGCTGGTGCGAACCGGCGTCAATGTAGTGGTGCACTGCGGAAGTCCGACCCAATTGCGGCTGAGAAACGTCGAATGAATTCGCGAAGTGCTGGAGGAGATTAAGAAGCTCGGCGCGTTCAAGGGCACTTAAGGTGTCGGCGATGGAACTCGAAAAGGTGTCACTCGATGAGCACTCCAGTGGGGAAAGGGCATGATGTTCGGTCGAGGCGCTACTGCACGATTCGTCTGGCATGCTAAGGAATAAAGAGGAATCGAGGTACTCCACTCGACCGAGACATTCGCCGGCAAGTAGCGTAAGCGGTGCAGAAAGGGGGTTGTGAACGAAAATATTGCTTCGGCCCGCAGTGACGTCGAGTGTAGCGAAAGGCAAGGAAACGGCTCTGCGGCTCATGAAAATGTCGGAAGGTGTAAACATTACTGTAGCATCGTTATAGTCATCGCAGCAAACCGGGACAACGACAAGAGAGGCTGGCGGAATTTCAGTGTCCTCACGCACGACAAGTTTTGGCGACCGCTCAAGGGTTTCGTGCAAAGGTTCGTCACACAGGTGCGAAAATTGAACTTCAGCGCGTGCGCAGTCGATGATGGCATGATGATTTGACAGAAAGTCCCACCCGAGGATAACGTCATACGAGCACACTGAAAGGACGATGAACTCGACAACGTACATAGAGCCTTGGATGAATACGCGGGCCGTACAGGTGCCAAGAGGTCGAACTTGTTGTGCGCTAGCTGTACGAAGCGATAGTCCAGAGAGCGGCGTGGTCACTTTGCGTAGGGAGCGGCAGAGCTGGGCGACTATAACAGAAACGGCAGCACCTGTGTCGACGAGGGCAAAGGTAGAAACACCATCGACAGATATAGCGACGACGTTAGCTGGTGAAGTGCGAGGACTTGAGCATTTCGACGACGGCGCAGTTCTTGCCTCTGGAACTGCGGCGTTCAGTTTTCCCGGTTGGAGGAAGCGGGTCGAGGACGCATTGGGGACAGTGATCGCCTGCGAGGAGATGGGGAGCGGGGAGAGTGAGTTTGAGGCTGGTGTGACCGAGACTCAGGAAAGTTAGTGTATCCATACTGCGGTGAGGGATAGGGAGCAGGTATGTGCATGGGCTGTGGGTCATACGGTAACGGCCGAGTAGCGTCGTGGAGTGGTTGGAAGTGACGGCGATAATATCGTGCCACGTGTCCTGGAGTACCGCAGGCGTAGCAGATCGGTCGATTGTCAGGAGTGCGCCAGGAATTGCTGACTCGTGGTGCGGCCCAAGGTGTCGAAAATGGGGCGGAGTGGGGAGCGACTGAAGACATGGGTGGCAAATGCTGCTGGCGGGGTCTGCTACGTACCACCTGGGCATACGTGAGAGGCGCGGCCACGGGCTGCATAGCCGGCGCATGGGCAACAGGCATGGCCACAGGCTGCTGGTGGGCAGCGACGGGAACAGCCTGAGCTACCTGTTCGGCAATAACGTCGCGGAGTGGTGAGGGCAGACGAGAGGACGGCGGCTGCTGCGTGAAGGGAATCAACGACAGTTGCCGAGCTACTTCTTCACGCACAAAGTCTTTAATCTCTTGCAGGGTTGGTGAGTGGTCGGGAACAGAAGTGAGACTAGAGAGCGAGTCGGCGTGTGAGGAAAATGGCCGAGTCAGGGCGCGCTGCTTGTTCAACTCGTCGAAACTTTGACACAAAGTGACAAGTTCCGCAACGGTGGCAGGATTACGGGCCAGGAGCAGCTGATATGCACCGTCATTTATCCCTTTGAGGATGTGTTGAATCTTCTCAGACTCGGGCATGGTGGTGTTCACACGGTTGCAAAGACCAATAATGTCTTCGATGTAGCTGGTGAAAGATTCCGTTGGCTTTTGTGCGCGAGTCCGCAAGCGTTGTTCGGCTCTGGACTTGCGGACTGCGGGTCGGCCAAAAACGTCAGCAAACAAGGTTTTAAAGATGGACCACGTCGTGATGTCGTTTTTGTGGTTGTTATACCACATTTCGGCCACGTCAGTGAGGTAAAAGATAACGTAAGTCAATTTGTCCGCGTCATCCCACTTGTTGTTTGCGCTCACCAGTTCATAGTTAGCGAACCAGTCTTCCACGTCGGTCTCATCTGCTCCGCTAAAGACCTTGGGCTCTCGCAAACGAAGAACGCCGGGGTTGCTGGGGGATGGAGTGGAAGAGCCAGGTTGCGCGTTGTTGGTAGCCATGATGGGAGGTAGCGTTCGGTTGCGCAGCTCCAGGTTCAGGCGACGGCGAATGGCAGCACCCAGGTTCAGGCGACGGGGAATGTCAGCACCTTCCACCAATTGAACAAGGGTTTATTGACGACTGTTGCGACGGTGGTCCTACGAAGAAACACGATCGTGCAAGAGCAACGGTCAAGCAGATGCCGGCGATGATCAGCACGAGCCGAGCGAGCGAAGCCCAGCACCCAGTACCCAAGCGGTGGCGATGTTGCTTGCCAACGACGCTCTTTCTTCTTCACAGCTGCATTGCATCAAATGGCACTGCAGGCTTCGTTTAATCAACAACGTAGCAAGCGCCATGTGCGTCTTCCTCACTACGTTGCACATATGAAAAAAATCGATCACCATACACATGCATGTTGCCGCAGTTGTCTCGAATTAGCTCCAGTAAGGCCGCGCCGATGCGCCATGGCTCTGCTGGCGTTAGCATTGTCAAAGCGAATCGGCAACCGCACTCGCAAAGGCGCGTAAGGTTGCCGTTTCACGACGCCTCATTCGAGTGCAGCAACACACACTTGCACTGAGTGGCATACTTGGTCTACATAAAAAAGTTTCCCCCTTACCTTTAGTTTCTTTCACACTGTCCTGAGGGAAGCGACCACAGACGTCAGCCGTCACCTCGGAGTCCTTCGAGCGCCCGCCCAACCCGCCGAGTCCTTGGACGACTCGCACTTGATCTGCACTCGAACAACCGCGGGAATAGGGCGCAATGTTAGCACATCACACGAACGAGGAACGGCGCTTCCTTGCATAAATTTAACATTTCGTGCTCTCGTGTGTAGCAGCGCGAACACATGAGAGACGCATCGAAACCGCATGCCCACGAAAACAAAGAAGACAAACAACATGTGGCTTAAGCTGTGAATGGATTTGACTTGGATATCTGTGTGAGGAAAATAAAAAAAAACATCTGTCGCTGCTATAAACTGAAAAAAATGTATGTAATCGGGCAAAATAACTTTAAAAGTAATAAACGGTTATTCAAAAAACAAGTTACAACTTATGAATATTTTTCAGGTCTTTGTTTGGTTTTTGTTCTAGCAGACGACAGCCTCCTACTGCTTCTACGACACACGTAGTGCGGTCTCACGTTCGGTGCGTGTAGCCGACGCAAAGCTCTACAGTAGTGATATCAGAGTTATCAATTCTCAATGAATCGTAGGACGGCTACAAAGCAGTAACATTTTGACATAGTGCAGTACGCAATCTTTCAAGGTATGACATTTCTTTGCTCTGAAGCAAATCGAAGCAAGCCGGCCGGCAAAATCCGCTGATGTCGCCACTACGCGAGGCATGGTCGTGCGCAATAGCGTCGCGCCCCGCGCTCGATTTGTCATCAAGCGATAGAGCTACTAAGTGGAATACAGCTAGATGCAGGGATTAATGGCGTGTCACTCTAATTCCTTGTGGTGGCCGACTCAATCGCAAGAGAGCCCCGGGAAACAACCTTCAACTGCTCAAGCTTGTGTGTGGGTGTAAAAATACTTGTTTTCATCCGCGGCGGGGCAGCAATCTATAGTTGAAAGACATGCGAAAAGCATGTATATACAATAACGTATATACAATAACAAAACATATGCACACAACAATAGGTACGATCGCATATCGTACGTTAATATGCCAACACATAGCGTGTAAAAAGAAAATTTATATACATAACTTAAACTCACGTAATCTCTTCAGCGCCAATAGCTTAGCAAGCTAACGCACTCAGTTCACATACGCGAGCACAACTGAGTCGCGCAGGTTCTAATTTCACCAAGTCCAATTTTTTTGTGTTTTTTTCAACGTTTTTATTGTACTGCTATCTTTTCTAATGCCTTAGGTTCTAAAACAAAATAAATGCAATATTGCGTTCAAGTACATATTTGGGACTGTGTTTTTTGCGCAACAGTTATTAGTAATTTTATTTTCATTATTATTTTTTATTTATTTCATAATATAACAAAATTAAGGACTAAGGGGAACATTGGGTGTGCTTGATTGTGAAGGGACTCGAGAAGTGAGAAAACTCAAGCCAAATAAATTATTTGAGAAAAAATTGAGCATTTCACAGCCGGATCAGTTTCTTTAAGGGTAGGCCCTAGGTATGCGCGAGACTTGCTATATGACTCATCTCAAGCTGTGGCAGTTGAGGGAAGGCAATATCACCGAGAAGCAGTTCCAAAATATATTTGGTTGTAGTTTTTTGATTCCTCCAAAATAAGGGCTGCACAGTTGTGATCGAGCCAAACCAAGAATTGCGGGCACGAAGTCATGAGACAGAAAATGAATAATGTTTATTGTTTGAAAAATTGCCCTTAAAAAGGAAGAGTTATGGAGTGCTACGTAGCTTAACTCGCAGTAGGAATTTTATATATACATATAGATAATTTAAAATGGACAATGTTGCACACACAGACATTGGTTAAATTTCTTTGCAGCACATTTGAAGCATCTATGTAGAACTGAAGCATCAAGAGAAGCTCACGCGTCCGCACTTTATTGCACTTTACATAGCTTGCATGCGTCCATGCAGCCATGATATGATATATTTTAAAGCATTTGTTTAACCTATAATCTTCTTATTCATTAAAGCTGGCCCATAAGTTGTGTCTTATGTAGCACTACAAGTGAAGCATAATCTGCATGGTGGTCTGAAACAATGCTTTTGAAAATCTCAAAACGACCCAGCTCTATACACGACCATCCGTGCATCAATGATAAGCACCATTATGTGTTTGTACATATCAGTTGTGCTCTCATACTTAATTATTTTTGTGACCACTTCCTCTGCCCCTACCTCGTTTCTGTCGTGAAGCTGTGGCAAGTTGTGTATAGCTGTATTTATATTGTAGGAGCACATACTATCAATAAAAAATATTTTTAGGCTACATTCAATTAGTTTTCATAGATTTTCATTTCTTTTGTCGGTGCTCAGGAGAGCTAAACTCATGGTCAATATTTTAAAATGACATTTCTCTTTACCAATTTTAATGAGAACAACTTCATTACTATTGACAAGTTAATTCACATTGAATTTAGTTCTCATTATTATTGTTTCTACCAAAAAATGAGCCCTTGAAGTTATGCTTTTTTGCTTGATTTGTTTTCGTTTGACAGCATGCAAGTAAATTGACAGTTATTGTCATTCCTTGTGAATGACACATTTTCCGTGTGAAAGATTTTAGCATCTGCAGAAGTTGTATTCATTCTGGAAAAGGGCGAACAGCGGTGACTGACAACACAGACTAGCCTGCGTTATTCTTTTGTACTATATATGTCACTGTGCATTCATTTATAACTTTATAGAGTTCGGATTTCCTGCTGAAAATGTGACAACTGTAGAGTTTTCACATTTTTGCAACAATCCACATGCCTTTCATACACTATTGCACATTTTCGTAAGCACCTTACCAAATCTGTATATTTCTGTAAGACCTTACATTCTGCATTTTTTATGAAAGCTTCTGTATACTCCATACACTTTTCTTATCCTTCCATATCTTCCATCATGAACTCTCCGTATGCTCCATAAGTTTCCTTATCTTTCCTTATCTTTCCATATACTCCATAAAAAGCGTTCCATATATGCCACACAATTTCCTTATCGTTCCGTATACTCCATAAATGATTTCCGTATACGCCATACAATTTCCTTATCCTTCCATATACTCCATAAGAAGCTTTCCGTAAATGCCATACAACTTCCGTATATTTCCATAAAACTCCATATTTTTTCCGTATGTAGCATAAGGAAATGTTACGGAGTCCATATATTTTCCGTAAGATTTCATACGGAACGTTTCAGTAGGGTATGGCCGTCTGGCCAAAACAAATCTTCCCTCTCGCACAACCCGGGGGGGGAAGTGCCGGGACAGACGTACGGACGATGATGAGTTGATAAGTTACCTGAGACTGTAGATCAAAGCGCCTCGGCACCGTGTCTTCTTCCTATCTGAAAATGCTACAGTTGCTTTATTACAGTGGCCACCATCTTGAGAGGTTGGAAAATAATATAAGGAACGGTAATTAGGAAAGTTAAAGTAATTACCATTTAAACTAGTGGAGTTAGGAAGTTAACTCCAACAGAACAATTAAAGTCCTTCGTGAGAAAAATTGATTGCCGCTTCGAGATTTCGAAAAAGCGGCCTCTAGTAATAACTGTGAAATAATAAAGTACTCACTAAGATAGCGGCGAAACTGAAAGGTGAAAGATCGCAACTGAAATGAGGGATCATTGTTATGTCAACCATCAGCCAACTTTGTTGTGTGAGTGTGTGGACTGCAGTCGCAAATATAGCATGCATGACACACATACGTCATCGAACGGGGACCAACTGCACCCCGGTAACCGTTGTTTTGAAGTGATGTAACTGTAGTCGTCTCCTCGTTACGTTCTTAGGTATGTTGGTTTCGTTTTCATTGTAGAGCTTAAGAGAATTTCATCAATTCGTAGGTATTACTGGAGGCCGCTTTTATGAAATCTCAAAGCGGCAATAAATTTTTAGCTATAAGTACTTCAGTTCTCCCGTTTCACTTAACTAACAAACTTCACTAATTAAAGAGATAGTAATTTACTTTTCCTAATTACCGTTTTAAATTATGTTTTCAACCTTCTTAAGATGCCTACTGCACAGATAAAACTGTGTAGACCCTAAGACGTAGTGTCTTTTGCTAATTTTTAAACAGTATTGGACACACTTCTTGAAACACCATGTATATACTGCGCGAGTCGTTTACTTATATAGAGCAGTGTAGTGTACTCTTTACGGCTATGTACTCGTCGCGCTGACGACATACTATGAACCCAAGATTACCATGAGGTGGTATAGTATGGAGACAGCATTAAACTAATAATAAATTGAAAATGAGGATATGTATTTTGGAAAATTGAGGATGTAGTACCACTTAATACGTTTATTTATTTAAAACCTTTAATGTTACTACCAATGGTCAGAAACGGCTAGGGTAGTAACAGATACAAAAGATCTTAGTGATAGCAAAAGTAGTAACTCATACCAGCCTCACTGTTACTAACTGCACTTACTGCCAGGGTTGTAACGTATGTGACAAACCATTACCGCCCCAAAGTTGGCAAGTACTAGATAACGTTCCAACACTTACAGCGACAAAGACTTTATTCTTCGTCTTTCTCTTCCCTTGTCCCCGCCAAATCTGTTTTTTTGTTGTCTTTGATTCGCTACACTCTCGCTGGCTTCCTTTTGTTCACCGCTGGATATAGGGAATCACATTGCTGACGGCAGCTATTTGCGTGACACAATTTTCGGTCATGTAGCCAATCGTCTTCAGTAAACTGTCTTTTGTAGCCTTCTTTGTCACCCTAAATGACACCAACAGTTCTCCACTATGGTTGCCATAGCCTTTCCGTATCAAATATAGATCACCTTGACTAATATGGGGATCTTGTTTTTATGACGCTTATAAAATGGTCACATAGGCGACTGCGTGTGCTTTCTTTGACTCCCCAGAGTCTTTTTGCTTTCTTCAAATTGTAGTTTTGTCTTGATTTTCATTGTATCGTCTGCAGGCAGACACGCCGGTTCACTGCAGGCAGCATACTGAGGACTGCATCCCAAAGCACTTGTGTGGGATCTATTGTGATGATACACTGCTGCTTGAAGGTGAAATTTCCACCCTACTGAGAATCACGGGTACATGCTAATGTATTGATTTATGTCTCGTAGGACACGTTCTGCATGCCCGTTGGCTGAAGGATGGTATGGGGCCGAACTTTGCAAGTTTCCGGATTCTTAACGCCGACCCATTGTCAAACACAATGCATTTCACTCCCTTGAACATATCTCTATTCAGTAGTGCTATGACACTTTTCGCATTTTTTCTTCCTGGCTTGGCTGCAAAGATTATTGAGCATTCGTGGATGCACATTAAAAAAGACTGAGTTTTCCAAATGCTTTCACTTTTTTTTCTTCAGCTCAGCGAGGTTAACATGAACGCTTTCAAATGACACACTTGCAAGAAGTGCGAAAACCATAGTGTCCGTTTTCTTTTTGTAGTTGGCCTTGTTGAGTTAACAGTCATAGCAGGAGCTGATGTAATCGGCAACATTCTTCATTGCTGGCCATGTAAATTGCCTTCTCAGTTTGTAATAGGTTCGACAAAAACGTCGTGTAATCCTGAATGTGGACTATCATGGTACAGCTGAAGAACCTTTCGTACTAGCGTAGCTGGAACCTGGAATTTTCCTCCTATAGGCATCAATTGTTATGTACTTTCTCAGAGTTTTAGTAAGTTGACACTTTCCTCTCTCCTATAGCCACTGACTATTGGAAGCCCATAAAGTGCATCGGCTTTTAGTAATTATTGTCTGCTTCTGTGTGCTACTCCAAAATCAAAGTGCTGAATTTCTCTGATCCAGTGAGCATTTCTCCATTTAGGTTGAGAAACATTCAGCAAATAAGTAAGCGTCTGATGATTAGTTTGAATTTTGTTCCTTCGATGTAAAATTGAAAATACCTCATTACGAGAACAACGGCCAATGGCTCCTTCTCTGCTTTGCTATAGTTCTGTTCTACCTTCGTAAACGTA
>NW_023613087.1:0-62945 GCF_013339725.1 Rhipicephalus microplus
ACCCTAGGGTACCTAGCGCTTTACACGTCCTTCTACCTGATTGTATTTCTGCCAGTCTGTCTGTCTGTCCATCCGTGCGTCCTCCGTGCGTCAATCTAGAGAAAACTCAAAGTACCGGTATCTCGCATACCTAGGGTACATAGCCGTTTTACACGTCCGTCTACCTGTTTGTCTGCCAGTCTGTTTGTCTGTCCGTCCATGTGTCCGTCCGTGCGTTCATCTAGAGAACATTAAAGGTACCGCCATCTCGCACACCCTGTGGCACATAGCCGCCTACACGTCCGTCATCTGTCCGTCTGTGTTCCAGTCTGGTTGTCTGTCCATCCGTGCATCCGTCCGTGCGTCTATATAGAGAACACTTTAAGTACCGCCATCTCGAATCTCGTATACCCTGTGGCAAATACCGCTTTACGCGTCCATCTACCTGTCCATCGGTCTGCTAGTCAGTCTGTATGTGTGTCTGTTCGTCCATGCGTCCATCGGTGCGTCCATCTAGAGAACACTCAAAGTACTGCCATCTCGCATACCCTGTGGCACATAGCCTCTTTGCACGTCCGTCTACCTGTCCATCTGTCTGCCAGTCTGTCTGTCTGTCCGTCCATGCGTCCATTCGTGCGTCAATCTAGAGAACCCCCAAAGTACCGTCGTCTCGCATACCCTGGGGCACATAGCCGCTTTATACGTCTGTCTACCTGTCCGTCTGTCTGCCAGTCTGTCTGTCGGTCCGTCCGTACGTCCATCTAGAGAACACCTAATGTCCCGCCTTCCCGCATCTCGTATACCCTGTGGCAATACCGCTTTGCGCGTCCGTCTACCTGTCCGCCTGTCTGCCAGTCTGTCTGTCTGTCCGTCAGTGTGTCCATCTAGAGAACACTCAAAGTACCACCATCTCGCATGCCCTGTGGTACATAGCCGCTTTACACGTCTGTTTACCTGTCCGTCTGTCTGCCAGTCTGTCGGTCTGTCTGTCCATGCGTCCATTCGTGCGTCAATATAGAGAACCCCCTGAGCACCGCCATCTCCCGCGTCGTATACCCTGTGGCACATACCCGCTTTACGCGTCCGTCTACCTGTCTATCTGTCTGCCAGTCTGTCTCTCCCTTCATGTGTCCATCCGTGCGTCTATCTAGAAAACACTTAATGCACCACCATCTCGCAACTCGTATACCCTGTGGCAAATACCACTTTACGAGTCCGTCTACCTGTCCGCCCGTCTGCTAGTCTGTCTGTGTGTCCGTCCGTGAATCCGTCCCTGTGTCCATCTACAGCACACTCAAACTACCGCCATCTCGCATACCCTGTGGCACACAGCCGCTTTACGCGTCCGTATACCTGTCCGTCTGTCTGCCAGTCTGTCTGTCTGTCCGTCCGCCCATGCGTCCAATCGTGCGTCAATCTAGAGAACACTCTGTGTACCACCTTCTCGCGCGTTGTATACCATGTGGCAACTACTCGCTTTACGCGTCCGTCTGCCTGTCCGTCTGTCTGCAAGTCTGTTTGTCGGTTCGTCCATGCGTCCGTCCGTGCGTCCATCTAGCGAACACTCAAAGTACCGCCATCTCACATTCCCTGTGGCGCATACCCGCTTTACGCGTCCGTCCACCTGTCCGTCTGTCTGCCAGCCTGTCTGTCTGTCCGTCCATGCGTCCGTCCGTGCGTCAATCTAGAGAAAACTCGAAGTACCGGTATCTCGCATTCCCTGGGGCACATAGCCGCTTTACATGTCCGTCTACCTGTTTGTCTGTCTGCCAGTCTGTCTGTCTGTCCGTCCGTGCGTCCATCCGTGCATTAATCTAGAGAACACTCAAAGTACCGACATCTCGCATACCCTGTGGCACATAGCCGCTTTACACGTCCGTCTACCTGTTTGTCTGCCAGTCTGTCTGTCAGTCCGTCCATGCGTCCGTCCGTGCGTTCATCTAGAGAACACTAAAAATACCGCCATCTCGCACACGCTGTGGCACATAGCCGCTTTACACGTCCGTCATCTGTCCGTCTGTGTGCTACTCTGGTTGTCTGTCCATCCGTGCATCCGTCCGTGCGTCTATATAGAGAACACCCTGAGTACCGCCATCTCTCGCGTCGTATACCCTGTGGCACATACCCGCTTTGCACGTCCGTCTACCTGTCTGTCTGTCTTCCAGTCTGTCGGCCTGTCCGTCCGTGCGTCCGTCCGTGCGTCAATCTAGAGAAAACTCAAAGTACCGGCATCTCGCATACCCTGTTACACATAGCTGCTTTACACGGCCGTCTACCTGTTTGTTTGTCTGCCAGTCTGTCTGTCTGTCCGTCCGTGCGTCCGTCCGTGCGTCAATCTAGAGAACACTCAAAGTACCGACATCTCGCATACCCTGTGGCACGTAGCCGCTTTACACGTCCGTCTACCTGTTTGTCTGCCAGTCTGTCTGTCTGTCCGTCCATGCGTCCGTCCGTGCGTTCATCTAGAGAACACTAAAAGTACAGCCATCTCGCACACCCTGTGGCACATAGCCGCTTTACACGTCCGTCGTCTGTCCGTCTGTGTGCCAGTCTGGTTGTCTGTCCATCCGTGCGTTCGTCCGTGCGTCTATATAGAGAACACTTAAAGCACCGCAATCTCGCATCTCGTATACCCTGTGGCAAATGCCGCTTTACGCGTCCATCTACCTGTCCATTCGTCTGCAAGTCAGTCTGTATGTGTGTCTGTGCGTCCATGCGTCCATCCGTGCGTCCATCTAGAGAACACTCAAAGTACCGCCATCTCTGATACCCTGTGGCACATAGCATATTTACACGTCCGTCTACCTGTCCGTCTGTCTGCCAGTCTGTCTGTCTCTCCGTCCGTGGGTCCATCTAGAGAACACTCAAAATACTGCCATCTTGCATACCCTGTGGCACATAGCCGCTTGACACTCTGAATACCGTTATCTCGCGCGTCATATACCCTGTGGCACACAGATGCTTTAGGCGTCCGTCTACCTGTCCGTCTGTCTGCCGGTCTGTCGTCTGTCCGTCCGTGCCTCCATTTAGAGAACACTTAAAGAACCGCCATCTCGCATACCCTGTGGCACAGCCGCTTTACACGTTCGTCTACCTGTCCGTCTGTCTTCCCGTCTGCCCGTCTGCCCGTCCGTGCGTCCGTCCGTGCATCCATCTAGAGAACACTTAAAGTACTGCCATCTCGCATACCCTGTGGCACATAGCCGCTTTACACGTCCGTCTACCTGTCCATTCGTATGCGAGTCAGTCTGTATGTGTGTCTGTTCGTCCATGCGTCCATCCGTGCGTCCATCTGGAGAACACTCAAAGTACCGCCATCTCGCATACCCTGTGGCACATAGCCCCTTTACTCGTCCGTCTACCTGTCTGTCTGTCTGCCAGTCTGTCTGTCAGTCCGTCCGCCCATGCGTCCATTCGTGCGTCAATCTAGAGAACACTCTGAGTACCGCCTTCTCGCGCGTCGCATACCTTGTGGCAACTACTCGCTTTACGCGTCCGTTTTCCTGTCCGTCTGTCTGCCAGTCTGTCTGTCCGTCCATGCGTCCGTCCGTGCGTCCATCTAGAGAACACTTAATGTACCGGCTACTCGCATCTCGTATACCCTGTGGCAAATACCGCTTTACGCGTCCATCTACCTGTCTATTCGTCCTGTAGTCAGTCTGTATGTGTGTCTGTTCGACCTTGCGTCCATCCGTGCGTCCATCTAGAGAACACTCAAAGTACCGCCATCTCGCGTACCCTGTGGCACCTACGCGCTTTACGCGTACGTCTACCTGTCCGTCTGTCTGCCAGTCTGTTCGTCCATGCGTCCATCCGTGCGTTCATCTAGAGAACCCCCAAAGTACCATCCTCTCGCATACCCTGTGGCACATGGCCGCTTTATACGTCTGTCTACATGTCCGTCTGTCTGCCAGTCTGTCTGTCTGTCCGTCCGTGCGTCCATCTAGAGAGCACTTAATGTCCCGCCTTCTCGCATCTCGTATATCCTGTGGCAATACCACTTTACGCGTCCGTCTACCTGTCCGTCTGTCTGCCAGTGTGTCATCTGTCCGTCCATGCGTCCGTCCGTGCGTCCATCTAGAGAACACTCAAAGTACTGCCATCTCGCATGCCCTGTGGTACATAGCCGCTTTACACGTCCGTCTACCTGTCCGTCTGTCTGCCAGTCTGTCGGTCGTTCTGTCCATGCGTCCATTCGTGCGTCAATCTAGAGAACACTGAGCACCGCCATCTCGCGCGTCGTATACCCTGTGGCACATACCCGCTTTACGCGTCCGTGTACCTGTCTATCTGTCTGCCAGTCTGTCTGTCTGTCCATCCATGTGTCCATCCGTGCGTCTATCTGGAAAACACCTAATGCACCGCCATCTCGCAACTCGTATACCCTGTGGCAAATACCGCTTTACGCATCCGTCTACCTGTCCGTCCGTCTGCTAGTCTGTCTGTCTGTCCGTCCGTGAATCCCTCCATGTGTCCATCTACAGCACACTCAAAGTACCGCCATCTCGCATACCCTGTGGCACATAGCCGCTTTACGCGTCCGTATACCTGTCCGTCTGTCTGCCAGTCTGTCTGTTCCTCCTCCAGAGGGCACGGCGGCATTCGTCGGAGCAGCATGTTTGATTCTGCTTGGCTTGTTGTGCAGGTTGTATTTTTGATCCGACTGCTGCCATGTGCCGAACAACCCGCTCATTCTGGGCCTGCGCTGTGGACTGCCGATTTATCGCACAAGTGGAAAACGCCTGCTTGGACTGATCATCTTTTCATCGACTCAGCGGACGGGACACCGAATTGGCCTCCCAACTCGGTGACGTCGACCATACAGGATATAAAGTCTCCGGTCGAGCCCTGTCTTCTCAGAGGGCACGGCAGCACTCGTTGGAGAAGCATGTTTGATTCTGCTTGGCTTGTTGTGCAGGTCAGTTTTTACAACACGCTTCTGGATTTTGTTCAAGTTCATACACTGTTATAGTGCTGCCGTGCCCTCAAAGATGTATTCATGTTGTCATAGATTGCTGGTCTGTTTTTCTGCTCCTGTTATGTGGCGATGTGGAAAGTAACCCTGGTTCCGAGATAGAACAAATGTTGAAGGATATTATGCTTCAGTTAAAAGAGCTAAAGGAAGCGGACACAAAGCGCGATGCGACACTTTCTGAGGTAAATGCGAAGCTGTCAAAACTAGACGAGGTTCTGAAAATATCAAAGGAAAATGAAGAAAAGATACGGAAACTGGAGGGAACAGTAGAGCGGTTGGAGAAGGCTTTGGCTGGGCTGGACCGGAGACTGAACGATTATGAAAATCGTTCTCGCAGAAACAATGTAGTCATCTTCGGAATTCCTGAGGAACCAACAGAAACAAGGCAGGATCTAAAGAATAAGGTTTTGCGTAAGGTTTTCGGCGAAACACTTGGTGTTTCCGTCAGGTCTGTAGAACGAATTCACCGAATAGGAAGGCTGCAAAAAGGCCGCCACAGGCCAGTTATCCTCCGGCTGTACGACTACAACGAAAAAATGGAATTGTTCAGGAACTGCCCAAAGCTCAAAGGTTCTGAAGTGTCGATCTCCCACGATTATTCTCAAGCCACACAGCGCATAAGAAATAAGTTGTGACAATCTGGATTATCACAGGACAAGTGTACTGGTGGTAAGATGCAACTGGTGCATGACAAGTTGTTTCTAAACGATGACGTTTATGGGTGGGACGACACAGCTGGTCGCAGGGTGTTTCTACGTAAGTCTTCCCGCGCGGAAAAATGACAAACCCAAAATAAAACTGAGCATGCGCGTAAGACTTTCCGATTGCTGTGCCTGAATGCTCAAAGTGTATGCAACAAGCAAGAGCAACTCGAGCACCTTTTGCTTTCTTACGACCCACACGTAGCAGTAATATCGGAGACATGGTTGCTCCCTCAAATTCCAGATAATTGCATATTTCGTTCTTTATACACATGTTATCGGAAAGATCGTCAAACAAGAGGGGGCGGAGTTGCTATCCTTGTTAAACGCGACGTATCGTCCGTTTCCTTGCCTGACATTAATAGCTGCCACGAAAGTGTTTTTTGTAAAGCTGTAATTGCTGGTAACCCTATTATTATTGCGGGAGTCTATAGGCCCCCTGGCGCCCCACCGGCTTTCTTGATAGACCTGTACGAGAACTTAGAAAAATACCGAAATCAAAACATCATTATTGCAGGTGATTTTAATACGCCAGGCATGCATTGGGAATCGATGAAATGTGGTTCTATTGATGTGCAGAGTGCTGAAATATTACTAGACATGTCGCTTGCTTACTCCCTTACGCAAACAGTCCTTGATCCTACGCGCGTGACAAGTTCAGCTTCTTCAATACTAGATCTCGTTTTCTGTTCCACAAGTTTTGAATCCTGTATAGCAACAGTTTTAGATGGCATTTCTGATCACAAATTGGTCAATTTCAATTGTTCTTTACCTCGTAGAACAAGGTCATCTAGACCTGAGCCCGTAGTTGTAAAACAGTATTCTGCTGCAGACGATTTCCAGATTATTCACTACCTAGAAGAAGCTTTGCTATCATTTTGCGACGGCAGTTTTAACTCGCTATGGACACGATTCAAATTTTATTGTCACTTCTGCATTCGCAATTTCGTTCCAGTTAAACTTAAAAAAGTTGGCTGTACAAGCCCCTGGATAACGCGCGATCTAATTCACCTAAAACGCAAAATTAAAAGCGAAGAAAGCAAAAAATAGCTAATGATGTAGTTCTGCAGGATCTAAGAGATACTTTAGCATCCAAGTTGAAGGAGGCTAGAAAACATTATTACACCGAGACACTAGGCCGCTTTGCGTCAGAGAGTCCACGAAAATTTTACCAGTTCTTACAAAACAAAGACAACCGTATCGCTAATGAAATAATGAACGGAGAAACCGCTGTCACAAATAAAAACGAAATAGCAAACGCATTTAATTCCTACTTTCAGAGCGTTTTCTCAAGACCACAAAACTTGAGTATTATGACGGTGCCAGGTCCTTCAAGCCTAATAAATATATCCTTGGTAGGGGTGACAGAACTATTATTGCGGCTAGACGTAAAAAAATCGACCGGCCCCGACGGTATCCCAGCTGTTTTTCTAAAGAGGTATGCTGAAATTATAGCTAGATTCCTAGAAATAATATTTGATGTTTCGATTAAAACTAGTTCAGTGCCCGACGATTGGCTGCTAGCACGTGTAATTCCGGTATTTAAGAAAGGTAACAGATTATTAGTCAGCAATTATCGACCAATCTCCCTTACCTGTATTTGTTGCAGTTTGCTTGAACATATTATAGCGAAATATTTAAATAGTTTTCTTGAACAAAATAATGTAATTCACAGCACGCAACATGGCTTCCGACGGGGATTATCTACCACCTGTAGTGGGGAATTCGCAAGGCACTGACTAGTGGGACCATCTCTCTCGGAGTGCGAAGCGCCAGTGTGTGCACGAGCTGTAGACGCTGGACGGCTCGAGCATTTCTGTCCGTACCGGCTGCCTGCCTACTACCTGGCGTCGCTATTAAACTCCCTTGCAAAGTGGTGGAAGTGTGCTGGGTACGCAAACCTGGAACTTCGAAGCAGGAAGCTGCCCACTGCATCAGCAGTGCCTGATCAGACGACGGAGCAAGGCACCCCCCTGCAGAGCACGGCCCAATCTCAACTGGTCATCGTACCTACCACCCTGCGCCAACGGGATCCCCCCTTTTCAGCGGCTCCGAGGACCAAGATGTGGAAGACTGGTTGCAGCTGTTTGAAAAGGTGAGCGCCGCCAACAAGTGGGACGACCCCTCGAAATTGGAGTACGTCCCATTTTATCTCAAAGACGTCGCCAGCCTGTGGTTTACAAACCACCGTACAGAATTTACCACTTGGGCCGCGTTCAAGACCACCCTTGCAGCTGTGTTCGATCGCCCCGCAGTGCGCAAGCTGCGTGCTGAATAGCGCCTACGCAGCTAGCGCAAAGGCAGGGCGAAAACTTCACTAGCTACATTGAAGATGTTATCGATTTATGCCGGCGCTTTAACCCTGAGATGACCGAGCAAGAAAAGATCAGGCATATCTTGAAAGGAATAGACGATGATGCCTTTCAAATGTTGCTGGCAAAGGGCCCAAGTACCATATTCGAACTTGTAACCTTGTGCCAGAACTTGGAAGAGATTCGCAAGCAACGTGCATTAGTTCGGAGGTCAACGACAGCAGACGACTCTCTCGCTTCCCTGGCCGTCAGTGGTGACAGCACCCTGCTGGAGCAGATAAAAGTATATGCACGTGAAGAGGTCGCACGACAGCTTTCGTGTCTCTCGTATCTGCCGACCACCGAAGCACCAACGAACCGTCCAACGCCGACAATCAGACAGGCTATTCAGGAGCAGGTCTCCGAGGCGTTGCCATTACCTACGCCTGCCTCTCCATCAACACCTGTTGCCGCGCCACTGACTTATGCGGCCGTCGCGGCAACGCCTCCGCCTCGTCTGCCATTGTATACGCCACAACCTGTGCGACCTTTTACCGCGCCGTTTCCAGCTACACAGCAGCACGCTGGAAATCCTTGGCGCACTGCTGACAACCGGCCGATATGCTACTTTTGCGGGATTCCAGGTCACGTTGCGCGTCTATGTCGTCAACGCTTCGCAGCTAATACACAAAGATACCCTGACTACTCGTTTCGGCCTTCATGCCACGCGCCTCACGTGTCACCTGAAGTTCACGAACGCGATGCGCAAGCTGCTTCCGGCACCCGAACCTCCGCTTCTCGACGTTCTACTTCCCGCTCACCTTCCCCTTCACCAAGTCGTCATTCCGTGTCGCCTATGCGTCGACGACCCACCTCCATTGAGACAGAAAACTAACTGCCGCAGCTCCGGAGGCACGAGCTGCGTCATCGTCTAATTGTTTAAGTCCTCGCATGTCTCCCGCCAATCTTATCGATGTAATCGTCGAAGGTGTACGAACACTTGCACTCATCGATACCGGTGCCGCGATATCTGTGATTAGTCAAAGACTCTGCTGCTCTCTTCGTGAAGTGACCATGCTTTCTCCCGTAGTTTCTTTGAGCACTGCGAGCGCCCAACAAATTGAGCCCGTCGCGGCTTGTACGGCAAAAGTGGTTATTCGAGACGTGTTGTACATCATTGAATTTCACGTGTTGGCTTCATGTCCCCACGATGTCATCCTAGGATGGGACTTCCTATCACGTCATCACGCCGTCGTGGACTGCGCTCGGGCCGAAGTGGAGCTGTTACCATTTCGTGATGCGCCTTCTGTTGATGCGGCCGTATCTAGTGTGGCTAACCTTGTCGTCGCGACGGACATAGACCTTCCTCCTTTCAGCGCCCAGTTTGTCCCTGCCTGCTGCACTTCACTTTCTGATGCTACCGTCCTATTCACGTCATCTCACATATTCGGTAGCCGCCATCACACATCGCTGCCATTCGCCGTTCTTGCGCTTTGTAAAGACACTACCGGAATATTTATTTCCAATCCGAACCCGTGCCCCCTCAGTTTGCGCCGCAACGAGACGCTCGGCCACATTCAGCTTATCGATGAAGGTACTATCGTGCCTGCCGATTTCTTCGACACCAAGCCGAATATGGAACTGAACGCGTTGGTTCCTCACTTTGCCTCGAACAGTGTGTCCTCCGATGCATTTCATCGTTCTATTGACTGTCATCTAGCCCCGGCTCAACGAGAGCAGCTTCTTACCCTGTTGCACGAATTCAGGTGTTTGTTCGACTTTCCCCAAGCGGTTCTAGGAAGAACGAACGCAATTGTGCACACAATTGACACAGGAAAGTGTACTCCTTTGCGCCAGCGCCCCTATCGTGTGTCTCCGGCAGAGCGTCGCGTAATTGCAGAACAAGTAGACGACATGCTGCAGCGTGGAGTCATCAAGCCTTCTTGTAGTCCTTGGTCTTCACCAGTTGTACTCGTCAGAAAAAAGGATGGTTCGATACGGTTCTGCGTAGACTACAGGCGCCTAAACAACATTACGAGAAAAGATGTTTACCCGCTTACCCGCATAGACGACGCTCTCGATTGTCTCCAAGGTGTAGAATTCTTTTCCTCGCTTGACCTTCGCTCAGGCTATTGGCAGGTCCCAATGGCTCAGTCTGATCGTCCAAAAACGGCGTTCGTCACACCAGATGGTCTCTATGAATTCACCGTAATGCCATTCGGACTCTGCAATGCGCCCGCCACAATCGAGCGAATGATGGACAGCATTTTACGCGGTCTCAAATGGAACATCTGCTTGTGCTATCTTGATGACGTTGTGGTCTTTTCACCCGATTTCACTTCGCATCTCACTCGTCTGCGTAAGATTCTACAGTGCCTTACAAACGCCAGGCTTCAGCTTAACCTGAAGAAGTGTCACTTCGGGGCTAAACAACTCACCATACTTGATCATGTCGTCTCGAAAGCCGGCATTCTTCCCGACTCTGACAAGCTTCGTGCTGTTGCCGAATTTCCTAAGCCGACTACTGTTAAAGAACTGCGGAGCTTTGTGGGCCTGTGCTCCTATTTTCATCGTTTTGTCCGGAACTTTGCCTCCATCATCGCTCTACTCACCAAACTCCTTGCTGGCCCTGCAGATCTTTCGAATTGAACAGAAGCCTGTGACGAATCCTTCACAACACTGCGCCAACTCCTTACCTCACCACCCGTACTGCGTCATTACGACCCTACTGCGCCGACCGAAGTACACACGGATGCAAGTGGCGTCGGCCTTGGTGCAGTACTCGCGCAACGCAAACCAGGTTTTACGGAGTATGTGGTCGCCTATGCCAGCCGCGCCCTCACTAAGGCAGAAGCCAACTGTTCTGTTACGGAAAAAGAGTGCCTGGCGATTGTGTGGGCGTTAAACAAGTTTCGCCCCTATTTGTACGGCCAAACTTTTGACGTGGTAACAGACCATCACGCGCTCTGTTGGTTGGCTTCACTGAAAGATCCTTCTGGTCGCCTCGGACGTTGAGCACTACGCCTCCAGGAATTCGACATGCGCGTCGTCTACCGATCGGGGCGAAAACACTCTGACGCAGATGCGCTTTCACGATCCCCCGTGAAATCTGATGAATCGGAAATATCAGCCCTTGACCTTCCCCTCTACTCCGTCAGCGTCGCAGACATGCCATCCGAACAGCGGAAAGACCCTTGGATTGTCTCGCTCTTGAATATCCTTTCTGACACATCAACTTCTGGTTACCTTCGTGCTCTTCGCCGCCAAGCAACGCATTTCGCCATAGGAGATGGCCTGTTATACCGTCGCAACTATCAAGTGGTGGGTCGTAAATGGCTGCTAGTCATACCCAGCCATATGCGCTCTGATATCTGCGAATATTTTCATGCTGAGCCTCAACAAGCACACGCCGGTGCGCTAAAGACGTATGAACGGATCCGCCAACGTTACTACTGGCGGGGTATGTACACGTTTGTACGCAAACACATTCGCTCATGTTCCCTGTGTCAGCAGCGCAAGACATTCCCTCATTCACCCGGTCAACTGCAGCCTTTACCATGTCCTGCACGCCCATTTGATCGTGTTGGGATTGACCTATACGGCCCGCTACCGTGCTCTGTTGGTGGTAATCGATGGGTGACTGTGGCTGCCGACCATCTGACAAGGTACACCAAAACGGCAGCGCTACCTTCGGCTGGTGCTCGTGACGTTGCAACCTTCATCTTGCATCGGTTTGTTCTTCGTCATGGGAGCTCCTGAGTGACAGGGGCCGTGTATTCTTGTCCGAAGTTCTGCAGCAGCTCTTACATTCATGCCGCACGGTACACCGCACATCAACAGCCTACCACCCTCAGACGAACGGCCTAATTGAACGTTTCAATAGAACTCTCGGAGACATGCTCGCTATGTATATTGATTCGGACCACTCCAATTGAGACGTTGTCCTTCCTGTCGTGACGTATGCCTACAATACGGCGATTCAATGAACAACGGGCTTTTCTCCATTTTTTCTTTTATATGGTCGTGACCCATGCAGCACACTTGAGACAATTCTGCCATACAATCCTGATGCCTCCGAGTTCAGCCCAGTTTCTGAAATGGCAGAACATGCCAAAGAGTGTCCTCAGCTTGCACGGTCCTTCACAGCCGATAATCAAGCCCTCCAAAAAGATTGCCACGACCGTGATCTTGTTCAGGACACATTCCCCGTCGGTTCTCTCGTGTGTCTCCGACTGCCTTTCCACTCTCCTGGTCTGACTCCCAAGTTTGCACCGAAGTATACGGGCCCTTACCGCGTCATACAGCACCCTTCTTCTGTCACCTATGTGATTGAACCACTCAAGCCATCCACGGACAAGCGCCGCCTTAAGTCCTGAGATGGTCCACGTCAGTCGCCTCAAGCCCAGCTACGACCCTCCTGTTCTCTCGTCCCCTTGAGTCGCCAGGATGGCTCGTCTTGTTCGCCGGGGTATTGTAGTGGGGAATTCGCAAGGCACTGACTAGTGGGACCATCTCTCTCGGAGTGCGAAGCGCGAGTGTGTGCACGAGCAGTAGACGCTGGACGGCTCGAGCATTTCTGTCCGTACCGGCTGCCTGCCTACTACCTGGCGTCGCTATTAAACTCCCTTGCACACCACACAATTATTAGCAACTGTTAACGAGTTCTCCAAAGTTCTGGACAAGTCTGGACAGGTTGATGTCATCTTTATGAACTTTTCCAAGGCCTTTGACAAGGTCCCGCATATCAAGCTAATAGATAAAATGAAGGATATTGGCATTCCTCCGGAAACAATTAACTGGGTCATAGCATACTTAACGAATAGAAAACAGTACGTAGATATAAACGGTTTCACCTCTGGTTATTTGGGGGTGTTATCTGGAGTCCCGCAAGGGTCAGTTCTCAGGCCTATACTATTTATTATTTATATTAACGATTTAGTTCAAGCCATCCGACCTGGCGTGTCTGTTAAGTTATTTGCAGACGATTTCATAATTTTTAATACCATAAATTCTATCTCTGACCAGCGTGACTTGTGTGAGAACTTAATCTACACAAAAGAATGGTGTAAAAAGTGGGAAATGGTAATTTCTTTTGAGAAAACTGCATATTTATGTCTGAGTAACAAAATCCGAAAACTGGAGTTTACTTATAATGTAGGTGGATACGCTATCAGGCAACTAGAAGAATTCAAGTACTTGGGCGTAACGATTATATCGAAGCTTAGCTGGACAGCACATATTGATGGTATATGTTCTGCTGCCAGGAGAAAATTAGGCTTTCTAAAATATAAATTGGGTCGTTTTTCTAGTTCACTAAAACTTAGAGCCTATAAAGTCATAGTTCGTCCTTCTCTTGAATATGCCAGCATTGTGTGGGACCCCCACACAGCTGGTAATATACAGAAAATAGAAAAAATACAACGATTAGCTGCTCAATTTATATACAACAGGTATAGATGTTGCGATTCGCCGTCAGCCCTGTTGCAGGATGCGAACCTCCAACTTTTCGCCGATCGAAGGAAAACTGCACGGCTTAACTTTTTCCGCCTTTTATACTTTTCCAGATCAGGATTGCATGCACCAGATTACATAACACAGGACACAACGAGGTCTTCATGTCATAAACATAGTCGTAGCATTACACCTATATTTGCACGCACTAACATTTACAAGTATTCATTTTTCCCGAGAACTGTCTTTGATTGGAATGCTCTGCCCCATGAATCCCCTATGCTCAACACGCCGAAATGAAACTATACCATTTTCTTGTCGCTTAAGTCTGCTTCTTTGCCTGTATTTGTCCCTTGTTTTTCACGAATTTTTAATGTACATGAATTTTGTTCTGCAGTGAATGTATACTGCAGCGGAAGTGTATGTATGTAGAAGAATTTTGAACTGTATTGCCCTCTCCTGCATGGACCATACTTGGTCCGCAGTATTTGATAAATAAATAAATAAATAAAATGCATTTGTTCGTGCGTCAATCTAGAGAACACTCTGAGTACCGCCATCTCACGCATCGTATACCCTGTGGCACATAGCCGCTTTACACGTCCGTCTACCTGTCCGTCTGTCTGCCAGTCTGTCCGTCTGTCCGTCCATGCGTCCATCTAGAGAACACTCAAAATACTGCCATCTTGCATACCCCGTGGCACCTAGCCGCTTTACACTCTGAGTACAGCCATCTCGCGCGTCGTATACCCTGTGGCACATACCCGCTTTACGCGTCCTTCTACCTGTCCGTCTGTCTTCCAGTCTGCCTGTCTGCCCGTCCGTGCGTCCATCTAGAGAACACTTAAAGTACTGCCATCTCGCATACCCCGTGGCACCTAGCCGCTTTACACTCTGAGTACAGCCATCTCGCGCGTCGTATACCCTGTGGCACATACCCGCTTTAACGCGCTTCCTGTGCTACCTGTCCGTCTGCTTCCAGTCTGCCTGCTCTGCCCGGCCGTGCGTTCCATCTAAGGAACACTTAAAGTACTGCCATCGTCGCATACCCCGTGGCACCATAGCCGCTTACACGTCCGTCTACCTGTCCATTCTGCTGCCGGTTTGTTCCTGTCTGCTCCATCCGGCGTCCGTCCGTGCGTCCTATATAGAGAACACATTAAAGTAACGCGCCATCCTCGCATCTCGTATACCCCTGTGGCAAATACGCGCTTATACGCGTCCATCTACCTGTCCATTCGTCTGCTAGTCAGTCTGTATGTGTGTATGTCGTACATGCGGTCCAGCCGTGCGTCATCTAGAGACCTCACTCTGAGTACCCGCCATCCTCGCGCGTCGTATAGCGCTGTGGTACATACACCCGCTTTACCCGTCCGTCTGTCCTGCCATATCTGTCTGCCTGTCCATCCTGGTCCAATCTAGAGAAAACTCAAAGTACCAGCATCTCGCATACCCTGTGGCACATAGCCGCTTTACACGTCCTTCTACCTGTTTGTCTGTCTGCCAGTCTGTCTGTCTGTCCGTCCGTGCGTCAATCTAGAGAACACTCAAAGTACCGCCATCTCGCATACCCTGTGGCACATAGCCACTTTACAGGTTCGTCTACCTGTCCGTCTGTCTTCCAGTCTGCCCGTCTGGCCGTCCGTGCGTCCGTCCGTGCGTCCATCTAGAGAGCACTTAAAGTACTGCCATCTCGCATGCTCTGTGGCACATAGCCGCTTTACACGTCCGTCTACCGGTCCATCTGTCTACCAGTCTGTCTGTCTGTTTATCTGTGCGTCCGTCCGTGCGTTTATCTAGAGAAAACTTAAAGTACCGCCATCACGCATCTCGTATACCCTGTGGCAAGTACCGCTTTACGCGTCCATATTCCTGTCCATCCGTCTGCTAGTCAGTGTGTATGCGTGTCTGTTCGTCCATGCGTCCATCCGTGCGTCCATCAAGAGAACACTCAAAGTACCGCCATCTCGCATACCCTGTGGCATATACCCGCTTTACACGTCCGTCTACCTGTCCGTCTGTCTGCCAGTCTGTCTGTCTGTCCGTCCGCCCATGCGTCCTTTCGTGCGTCAATCTAGAGAACACTATGAGTACCGCCTTCTCGCGCGTCGTATACCTTGTGGCACTTACTCGCTTTACGATTCCGTCTGCCTGTCAGTCTGTCTGCCAGTCTGTTTGTCGGTTCGTCCATGCGTCCGTCCGTGCGTCCATCTAGAGAACCCTCAAAGTACCGTCATCTCGCATACCCTGTGGCACATAGCCACTTTACACGTCTGTCTACCTGTCCATCTGTCTGCCAGTCCGTCTGTCTGTGCGTCTGTGCGTCCATCCAGAGAACACTCAAAGTACCGCCATCTCGCATACCCTGTGGCACATAGCCCCTTTCAACGTCCGTGTACCTGTCCCTCTGTCTGCCAGTCTGTCTGTCTGTCTGTCTGTCCATCCGTGCGTCCGTCCGTGCGTCTATATAGAGAACACTTAAAGTACCGCCATCTCGCATCTCGTATATCCTGTGGCAAATACCGCTTTACGCGTCCATCTACCTGTCCATTCGTCTGCTAGTCAGTCTGTATGTGTGTATGTTCGTACATGCGTCCATCCGTGCGTCCATCTAGAGAACACTCTGAGTACCGCCATCTCGCGCGTCGTATACGCTGTGGTACATACCCGCTTTACGCGTCCGTCTGTCTGCCAGTCTGTCTGCCTGTCCATCCATGTGCCAATCTAGAGAAAACTCAAAGTACCGGCATCTCGCATACCCTGTGGCACATAGCCACTTTACACGTCCGTCTACCTGTTTGTCTGTCTGCCAGTCTGTCTGTCTGTCCGTTCGTGCGTCCGTCCGTGCGTCAATCTAGAGAACACTCAAAGTACCGACATCTCGCATATTCTGTGGCACATAGCCGCTTTATACGTCCGTCTACCTGTTTGTCTGTCTGCCATTCTGTCTGTCTGTCTGTGCGTGCGTCCGTCCGTGCGTCAATATAGAGAACACTTGTAGGCTTATGCCACAGGAGCGAAAGAGAGACTAGCGTGAACGATAACCGATGCCAGCCCGGAACGTGAGCCGTGGCTTCACGTGCCCCGGCCTAGCGCCTTCTTTATTTTCTTCTGTCGCCATCGCGCGCTCTCCGGTTGGCGCGCCGCCCGAACGAGGGCGCTACAGGGCCCCCCGTGTAGACTGGAAGTCGGAATGTGACTTGCCGTTTGTGGTATTCCAATGGAAGATCAGTCGTTGATGAGAGGCTTTCTAGGGCGGTCTCCAGGTACGCCGGCTTGAGTCGGTCCAAGCTGACTGTCTCTTCACGGCCGTTCTGGGGGTGCGGTGAAGGACGCGGAATGGTCCGTCGTAGGCTGGTGTCAAAGGTGGTCTGACCGCGTCGTGGCGCACGAAAACACGTGTTGCAGTGGCCAGATCAGGGTGGGCGAATATGGTCTTGTGTTCGGAAGGTCTGGGTGGAGTGGGCCGGAGGTCTTGAACGCAGTCGGGGAGGCATTGTAGGAATTGCTGTGGCTGGTCTGGTAGCTTCGTTGTCGTGAAGAAGTCTCCCGCATGCCGTAGGGAAGTGCCATACACCAGCTCTGCTGTTGAGCACTACAGGTCTGCCCGGATGACAGCTCGTAAACCTAAGAGCACCAGTGGCAAGGCATCAGCCCAGGTGGCTCTATTGAGGCGGGTAGTCAAGGCGGTCTTCAGTTGTCAGTGAAGGCGTTCCACCATGCCGTTGGCGCTGGGATGATAAGTCGTGGTATGGCAATGTCTGGCTCCGAGGATGCGTATAAGGCAAGTAAACAGCGAGGACTCAAACTGACGTCCACGGTCTGTTGTCATGGTGCCAGGACAGCCAAAACGGGATACCCACGTAGAAATGAAAACGCGGGTGACTGTCTCGGCTGTGATATCTTGAATTGGAACAGCCTCTGGCCAGCGTGTGAAGCGATCTACCATGGTCAATGTATAACGGTACCCCTGAGACACTGGTAGAGGGCCCACAATGTCTAGATGAACATGGTCGAAACGACGGCCGGGTGGAAGGAAAGGTTGGGGCAGCGTCTTATTATGACGGGATACCTTTGTCATCTGGCAGGGCAGGCACATGCGCGTCCAAGCGCGCACATCACCGCTGATTCCGGGCCAGACATAGCGCTGGGTGAGAAGACGTTGAGTTGTCCGAATGCCAGGGTGACAGATGTCGTGTAAGGACTGGAAAACGGTGCGTCGCAATGAAGCGGGAACGAAAGGGCGGGAAGGTCCGCTGAGACATCGCACCACAAGCGCTCAGATGATAATGGATGAGGCACCAGGCGTTGTCGGAAATAACGGGGATTCTCCCGAAAAGCGGCAAGCTCTCCATCATCTTGCTGTGCCGAGGAGAATGAGGCCCAGTCGATGGTTGGCGGTGGAGAGTCAACCGCAGCTATACGAGAAAGGGCATCTGCGGCGGTGTTGTCAGCTCCTTTCACGTGGCGGATGTCGGTCGTGATCTCCGACATATAAGCCAGATGGCGGAGTTCACGGGGCACGTACTTGGATGAGTTAGTGCGGAAAACATACGCCAGCGGCTTATGGTCAGTCAGCACGTAAAACGAGCATCCTTCCAGGAAATGCCGAAAGTGCGGGTTTGCAGCGTAGATGGCTAGTAATTCCCGGCCAAAGGCGCTGTAGTGGGTCTCAGCAGGAAGTAGCTTCCGAGAGTAAAACGACAAGGGTCTCCACTCGGAGTTAATGCACTGCTGTAAGACGGCTCCGACGGCCAAGCTGGATGCGTCCACCATCAACCGAGTATGGGCGTCGCTGCGTGGATGAATGAGAAGCACGGCGTTAGCGACCGCTTGCTTAGCAGCAGCAAAGGCGGCCTGGGCCTCTGACGACCAAGGAATGGCGGAGGACGGGCCGGCGGTCGACCGAAGGAGGTCGGTGAGCGGTCGTAGCAGTTCGGCACAGTGTGGTATGAAGCGCCTAGAAAAATTCACAAGCCCCAGGAATTGGCGTAATTGGCGCAGTGTTGTAGGCTGAGGATAATCCTGAATTGCTTTAACGTGGGACCGGAGAGGGCGTATTCCTTTGGATGATATGTGATGGCCCAAGAACTCGAGCTCAGATGCGCCGAAAGTACACTTAGAGGCGTTCACAACGAGGCCGTATTGCTGAAGACTTTGGAACAGCGCGCATAGATGGTGCTCATGATCTTCAGGTGTGCGGCTGGCGATGAGGACATAGTCAAGGTACGCAAACACAGTCGGAAGACCCCGTGTGACCTCAGAAATGAACCGCTGGAAAGTTTGAGCCGAATTGCGGAGTCCAAAAGGCATCCGCACGTATTCAAACAACCCAAAGGGCGTCGTGATGGCGGTCTTAGGTATGTCGGCGGGCTCGACAGGAATCTGGTGGTACGCCTTAACAAGGTCCACTTTGCTGAAAATTATGCAGCCATCGAGGCGCGATGTAAAATCCTGGATGTGAGGTAGAGGATAGCTGTCGTGGACAGTCTTGGCGTTGAACGCTCGATAGTCCCCACAAGGACGCCAGTCACCAGGATCACGCTTTGGCGCCAAATGCAGCGGGGAAGCCCAAGCGCTTGACGACGGGCGGATAATGCCGAGCTGCAGCATGTGCTCAAACTCCCGTTTAGCAATAGCGAGGCGGTCTCCGAACAAGCGGCGTGGTCGAGCAGCTACCGGTGGACCCCGGGTGACGATGTGGTGTGTCACCGTATGTTTAGGCGGCTGAGTGAGGTTGCACGGTTTAGTTAACTCCGGGAAATTCGCCAAGATTTTTTCGAACGGTGAGGAAGGTATCAGCATGCGGATGGCCATTGGAGCTGATGTCGGACAGGACTCCCGAGATGAAGAGACGAGTCTTACCATCTATGAGGCGGCGCCGCCGTACGCTGACGTCCAAATCGAAGTATGAGAGGAAGTCCGAGCCGATGATCGGTTGAACCACGTCTGTGATGACGAAAACCCACCGGAAAATGCAGCGAAGGCCGAAGTCGAGGGTGAGAGATCGGACCCCATACGTTGCTATAAACGAGGCGTTGGCAGCACGAAGCACTTGCCCCTGTTACTTTGAACGATCAGCCTTAGTCGGGGGCACAACGCCAATTTCCGCGCCCATATCTATGAGGAACCTGGCGCCCGATGGCTGGTTCGTGACCATGAAAAGGCGGCTGGGACGAGAAGGGAGATCACACGCCGCCATCAGTGATCCCGGCAGGCGTTTCCCTGCCAAGAACATGGGCGTGTACACTTCGGGGCTCGGTGTCGGAAACGCCGGTGGTACCAGCAGAGGGGTGGAGGGCTGGGACTCCGAGCATCTCGTGTGCGTGGAAGAGGTCGACGACCGGAGCGAGGCGAACGAGTCTACTGCAGGGGGCTCCGGAGTGTGGCAATGGAGGCGGTGAGTTCGTCAATGCGGGCCTCAAGGCGCGAAATCACCGTGTCTGCTGGTGGTAAGACAGCGTTGACAGATGGGGAGGTCGCTTCATGAACCTGATCGGCGAGCTCCGCCAGGCGGTCGAGATTGACGTCGCCGGCCGCCGCGAGGACGAGGCGGATTGGCTGAGAAAGGCGTTCGAGGAAGAGCTCGCGAAGCAACGCTGAGTGGGCAGAAATGTCGTGTTTCCCAAGAAGCTGTCGCAATTTGCGCAGTAGTTTGGAGGGGCGCCTGTTGCCAAGGTCCCCCTCTGCAAGGAGCTGCTGTAGGCGAACGCGTTCCGAAGGCATGAATCGTTCCAGAACCTTGGTTTTAAGGTGCTGATATGGCGTAGTGTCCGAGGGGTTGGAGAGGACGTGGGAGAGCTCGCTGGCAACGTCAGGAGGAAGGACGGAGGCTACGTGGTAGTAGCGCGTCGTTTCCGAGGCGATGCGGTGCAGGGAGAATTGCGCTTCGACCTGATGAAACCAAACTTGCGGGTCCTGTGGCTAGAAAGATGGGAGACGCAGTTGCACGGCCGAGACGTCCTGCGGACGTGAGGCTTGTTCGGTTGCGGGTGCATTCGAGTCAGTCATTGTCTTCGTCCGGATCACCACTTGTAGGCTTATGCCACAGGAGCAAAAGAGAGACACGCCTGAACGATAACCGATGACAGCCGGGAACGTGAACCGTGGCTTCACGTGCCACGGCCTAGCGCCTTCTTTTTTTTCTTCTGTCGCCAACGCGCCCTCTCCGGTTTGCGCGCCGCCCGAACGAGGGCGCTACATGTCCATCCGTGCGTCTATCTAGAAAACACTTAATGCACCGCCATCTCGCAACTCGTATACCCTGTGGCACATAGCCGCTTTACACGTCCGTCTACTTGTCCGTCTGTCTGCCAGTCTGTCTGTCTGTCCGTCGGCCCATGCGTCCATTCGTGCGTCAATCTAGAGAACACTCTGAGTACCGCCTTCTCGAGCGTCGTATACCTTGTGGCAACTACTCGCTTTACGCGTCCGTCTTCCTGTCCCTCTGTCTGCCAGTCTGTTTGTCGGTTCGTCCATGCCTCCGTCCATGCGTCCATCTAGCGAACCTCAAAGTACCGCCATCTCGCATACCCTGTTGCGCCATACCCACTTTACGCGTCCATCACCTGTCCATCTGTCTGCCAGTCTGTCTGTCTGTACGTCCATGCGTCCATCGTGCGTCAATCTAGAGAACACTCTGAGTACCGCCATCTCGCGCGTCTTATACCCTGTGGCACATACCCGCTTTACGCGTCCGTCTACCTGTCCATCTGTCTGCCAGTCTGTCTGTCCGTCCGTGCGTCCGTCCGTGCGTCCATCTAGAGAACACTTAAAGTACCGCCATCTCGCATCTCGTATACTCTGTGGCAAATACCGCTTTACGCATCCATCTACCTGTCTATCCGTCAGCTAGTCAGTCTGTATGCGTGTCTGTTCGTCCATGCGTCCATCCGTGCGTCCATCTAGAGAACACTCAAAGTACCGCCATCTCGCGTACCCTGTGGCACCTACCTGCTTTACGCGTACGTCTACCTGTCCGTCTGTCTGCCAGTCTGTTTGTCGGTTCGTCCATGCGTCCATCCGTGCGTCCATCTAGGGAACCCCTAAAGTACCGTCGTCTCGCATACCCTGTGGCACGTAGCCGCTTTATACGTCTAACTACCTGTCCGTCTGTCTGCCAGTCTGTCTGTCTGTCCGTCCGTGCGTCCATCTAGAGAACACTTAATGTCCCGCCTTCTTGCATCTCGTATACCCTGTGCAATACCGCTTTACGCGTCCGTCTACCTGTCCGTCCGTCTGCCAGTGTGTCATCAGTCCGTCCGTGCGTCCGTCCGTGCGTCCATCTAGAGAACACTCAAAGTACCGCCATCTCGCATACCCTGTGGCACATACCCTCTTTAGGCGTCCGTCTACCTGTCCGTCTGTCTGCCAGTCTGTCTGTCTGTCCGTCCGTGCGTTCATCTAGAGAACACTCAAAGTACCGCCATCTCGCATGCCCTGTGGTACATAGCCGCTTTACACGTCCGTCTACCTGTCCGTCTGTCTGCCAGTCTCTAGGTCTGTCTGTCCATGCGTCCATTCGTGCGTCAGTCTAGAGAACACTCTGAGCACCGCCATCTCGCGCGTCGTATACCCTGTGACACATACCCGCTTTACGCGTCTGTCTACCTGTCTATCTGTCTGCCAGTCTGTCTGTCTGTCCATCCATGTGTCCATCCGTGCGTCTATGTAGAAAACAATTAAAGCACCGCCATCTCGCAACTCGTATACCCTGTGGCAAATACCGCTTTACGTATCCGTCTACCTGTCCGTCCGTCTGCTAGTCTGTCTGTCTGTCCGTCCGTGCATCTGTCCGCGTGTCAATCTACAGCACACTCAAAGTGCCGCCATCTCGCATACCCTGTGGCACATAGCCGCTTTACACGTCCGTCTACCTGTCCGTCTGTCTGCCAGTCTGTCTGTATGTCCGTCCATGCGTCCGTTCGTGCGTCAATCTAGAGAACACTCAAAGTACCGACATCTCGCATACCCTGTGCACATAGCCACTTTACACGTCCGTCTACCTGTTTGTCTGTATGCAAGTCTGTCTGTCTGTCCGTCCATGCATCCGTCCGTGCGTTCATCTAGAGAACACTAAAAGTACTGCCATCTCTCACACCCTGTGGCACATAGCCGCTTTACACGTCCGTCTACCTGTCCGTCTGTCTGCCAGTTTGTCTGTCTCTCTGTCCATGGGTCCATCTAGAGAACACTCAAAATACTGCCAACTTGCATACCCTGTGGCACATAGCCGCTTTACACTCTGAGTACCGCCATCCCGCGCGTTGTGTACCCTGTGGCACATACCCGCTTTACGCGTGCTTCTACCTGCCCATCTGTGTTGCCAGTCTGTCTGTGTGTTCGTTCATGCGTCCGTCCGTGCGTCCATCTAGAGAACACTTAAAGTACTGCCATCTCGCATACCCTGTGGCACATAGCCGCTCTACACGTCCGTCTACCTGTCCATCTGTCTGCCAGTCTGTCTGTCTGTCCATCCGTGCGTCCGTCCGTGCGTCTATCTAGAAAATACTTAAAGTACCGCCATCTCGCATCTCGTATACTCTGTGGCAAATACCGCTTTACGCGTCCGTCTACCTGTCCGTCTGTCTGCCAGTCTGTCTGCCTGTCCGTCCGTGCGTCCGTCCGTGCGCCAATCTAGAGAAAACTCAAAGTACCAGCATCTCGCATACCCTGTGGCACATAGCCGCTTTACACGTCCTTCTACCTGTTTGTCTGTCTGCCAGTCTGTCTGTCTGTCCGTCCGTGCATCAATCTAGAGAACACTCAAAGTACCGCCATCTCGCATACCCTGTGGCACATAGCCACTTTACAGGTTCATCTACCTGTCCGTCTGTCTTCCAGTCTGCCCGTCTGGCCGTCCGTGCGTCCGTCCGTGCGTCCATCTAGAGAACACTTAAAGTACTGCCATCTCGCATGCTCTGTGGCACATAGCCGCTTTACACGTCCGTCTACCGGTCCATCTGTCTACCAGTCTGTCTGTCTGTCTATCTGTGTGTCCGTCCGTGCGTTTATCTAGAGAAAACTTAAAGTACCGCCATCACGCATCTCGTATACCCTGTGGCAAGTACCGCTTTACGCGTCCATCTACCTGTCCATCCGTCTGCTAGTCAGTCTGTATGCGTGTCTGTCGTCCATGCTCCATCCGTGCCACGTGCGTCAATCTAGAGAACACTCAAAGTACCGCCATCTCGCCTCTCGTATACCCTGTGGAATACCGCTTTACGCGTCCGTCTACCCCTCCGTCTGTCTGCCAGTCTGTCGTCTGTCCGTCCTTGCATCCGTCCGTGCGTCCATCTAGAGAACACTCAAAATACCACCATCTCGCATACCCTGTGGCACATACCCGCTTTACGCGTCCGTCTACCTGTCCGTCTGTCTGCCAGTCTGTCTGTCTGTCCGTCCGTGCGTCCATCTAGAGAACACTCAAAGTACCGCCATCTCGAATACCCTGTGGCACATAGCTGCTTTACACGTCCGTCTACCTGTCCATCTGTCTGCCAGTTTGTCTGTCTGTCCGTCCGTGCGTCCGTCCGTGCGTCCATCTAGAGAACACCTAAAGTACTGCCATCTCGCATGCCCTGTGGTACATAGCCGCTTTACACGTCCGTCTACCTGTCCATCTGTCTGCCAGTCTGTCTGTCTGTCTGTCTGTGTGTCCCGTCACCGTGCGTTTATCTAGAGAAAACTTAAAGTACCGCCCTCACGCATTCTCGATATACCCTGTGGCCAAGTACCGCTTTACGCGTCCATCTACCTGTCCATCCGTCTGTATGTCAGTCTGTATGAGTGTCTGTTCGTCCATGCCGTCCATCCGTGCGTCCATCTAGAGAACACACTTTCACAGTTAACGCCATCTCGCATACCCTTGTGCATATAACCCGCTTTAACACGTCCGTCTACCTGTCCGTCTGTCTGCCAGTCTGTTCTGTCTGTCCGTCCAGCCCATGCGTCCTTTCGTGCGTCAATCTAGAAACACTCTGAGTACACGCCTTCTCGCGCGTCGTATACCTTGTGGCACTTACTCGCTTTACGATTCCATCTGCCTGTCCGTCTGTCTGCCAGTCTGTTTGTCGGTTCGTCCATGCGTCCGTCGTGCGTCCATCTAGAGAACCCTCAAGTACCGTCATATCGCATACCTGTGGCAATAACCACTTTACACGTCTGTCTACCTGTCTATCTGTCTGCCAGTCCGTCTGTCTGTGCGTCTGTGCGTCCATCCAGAGAACACTCAAAGTACCGCCATCTCGCATACCCTGTGGCACATAGCCCCTTTCAACGTCCGTGTACCTGTCCCTCTGTCTGCCAGTCTGTCTGTCTGTCTGTCTGTCTGTCTGTCTGTCTGTCCGTCCGTCCGTGCGTCCATCCGTGCGTCCATCTAGACAACACCTAATGTACCGCCATCTCGCCTCTCGTATACCCTGTGGAATACCGCTTTACGCGTCCGTCTACCCCTCCGTCTGTCTGCCAGTCTGTCGTCTGTCCGTCCTTGCATCCGTCCGTGCGTCCATCTAGAGAACACTCAAAATACCACCATCTCGCATACCCTGTGGCACATACCAGCTTTACGCGTCCGTCTACCTGTCCGTCTGTCTGCCAGTCTGTCTGTCTGTCCGTCCCTGCGTCCATCTTGAGAACACCCAAAGTACCGCCATCTCGAATACCCTGTGGCACATAGCTGCTTTACACGTCCGTCTACCTGTCCATCTGTCTGCCAGTTTGTCGTCTGTTCGTCCGTGCGTCCGTCCGTGCGTCCAGCTAGAGAACACTTAAAGTACCGCCATCTCGCATAACCTGAGGCGCATACCCGCTTTACGCGTCCGTCTACGTGTCCATCTGTCTGCCAGTGTGTCTGTCTGTCCGTCCATGCGTCCATCTAGAGAACACTCAAAGTACCGCCATCTCGGATACCCTGTGGCTTATAGCCGCTTTACACGTCCGTCTATCTGTCCGTCTACCTCCCAGTCTCTCTGTCTGTCTGTCCATGTGTCCGTTCGTGCGTCAATATAGAGAACACTCTGAGCACCGCCATCTCGCGCGTCGTATACCCTGTGGCATATAGCCGCTTTACGCGTCCGTCTACCTGTCCGTCCGTCTGCTAGTCTGTCTGTCTGTCCGTCCGTGCATCCGTCCCTGTGTCCATATTCAGCACACTCAAAGTACCGCCATCTCGCATACCCTGTGGCACATAGCCGCTTTACGCGTCCGTCTACCTGTCCGTCTGTCTGCCAGTCTGTTTGTCGGTTCGTCCATGCGTCCGTCCGTGCGTCCATCTAGAGAACACTCAAAGTACCGCCATCTCGCATACCCTGTGGCACATAGCCGCTTTACACGTCCGTCTACCTGTCCGTCTGTCTGCCAGTCTGTCTGTCTGTCCGTCCGTGCGTCCATCTAGAGAACACTTAAAGTACCGCCATCTCGCATCTCGTATACCCTGTGGCAAATACCGCTTTACGCGTCCGTCTACCTGTCCGTCTGTCTGCCAGTCTGTCGTCTGTCCGTCCATGCGTCCGTCCGTGCGTCCATCTAGAGAACACTCAAAGTACCGCCATCTCGCATACCCTGTGGCACATACCCTCTTTAGGCTTCCGTCTACCTGTCCGTCTGTCTGCCAGTCTGTCTGTCTGTCCGTCCATGCGTCCATCTAGAGAACACTCAAAGTACCGCCATCTCCGCATAACCCTGTGCACATAGCCGCTTTACACGTCCGTCTACCTGTCCGTCCTGTCTGCCAGTCTGTCTGTCTGTCCGTCCATGCGTCCATTCGTGCGTCCATCTAGAGAACACTCTTAGTACCGCCATCTCGCGTCGATATACCCTGTGCACATACCCGCTTTACACGCGTCATCTACCTGTCCGTCTGTCTGCCAGTCTGTCTGTCTGTCCGTCCGTGCGTCCTCCGTGCGTCCATCTAGAGAACACTCAAAGTACCGCCATCTCGCATACCCTGTGGCACATACCGCTTTACACTCCGTCTACCTGTCCGTCTGTCTTTCCGCTCTGTCTGTCCGTCCGTCATCTGTCCCGTGCGTATCTAGAACCTCAAATGTACCGCCATCTCGCATACCCTGTGGCACATAGTGCTTCCAAGTCCGTCTACTTGTCCGTCTGTCTGCCAGTCTGTCTGTCTGTCCGTCCATGCGTCCGTTCGTGCGTCAATCTAGAGAACACTCTTAGTACCGCGATCTCGCGCGTCGTATACCCTGTGGCAAATACCGCTTTACGCGTCCGTCTACCTGTCCATCCGTCTGCCAGTCTGTCTGTCCGTCCGTGCGTCCGTCCGTGCGTCCATCTAGAGAACACTTAAAGTACCGCCATCTCGCATCTCGTATACCCTGTGGCAAATACCGCTTTACGCGTCCATCTACCTATCTATCCGTCCGCTAGTCAGTCTGTATGTGTGTCTGTTCGTCCATGCGTCCATCCGTGCGTCCATCTAGAGAACAATAAAAGTACCGCCATCTCGCATACCCTGTGGCACCTACCCGCTTTATGCGTACGTCTACCAGTCCGTCTGTCTGCCAGTCTGTCTGCCTGTCTGTCTGTCCATGCGTCCATTCGTGCGTCAATCTAGAGAACACTCTGAGTACCGCCATCTCGCGCGTCGTACACGCTGTGGCACATACCCGCTCTACGCGTCCGTCTACCTGTCCGTCTGTCTTCCAGTCTGTCTGTTCATCCATGCGTCCATCCGGGGATCCATGTAGAGAACACTCAAAGTATCGCCATCTCGCATACCCTGTTGCACATAGCCTCTTTACACGTCCTTCTACCTGTCCGTCTGTCTGCCAGTCTGTCGTCTGTCCGTCCATGCGTCCGTCCGTGCGTCCATCTAGAGAATACACAAAGTACCGTCATCTCGCATACCCTGGGGTGCATACCCGCATTACGCGTCCGTCTACCTGTCCATCTGTCTGCCAGTGTGTCTGTCTGTCCATTCGTGCGTCCATCTAGAGAACACTCAAGGTACCGCCATCTGGTATACCCTGTGGCACATAGCCGCTTTACACGTCCGTCTATCTGTCCATCTGCCTCCCAGTCTGTCTGTCTGTGCGTCAATGCGTCCGTTCGTGCGTCAATCTAGAGCACACTCTGAGTACCGCCTTCTCGCGAGTCGTATACCATGTGGCAACTACTCGCTTTACGCATCCGTCTGCCTGTCCGTCTGTCTGCCAGTCTGTTTGTCGGTTCGTCCATGCGTCCGTCCGTGCGTCAATCTAGCGAACCCTCAAAGTACCGCCATCTCGCATACCCTGTGGCACATACCCGCTTTACGCGTCCGTCTACCTGTCCATCTGTCTGCCAGTGTGTCTGTCTGTCCGTTCATGCGTCCATCTAGAGAACACTCAAAGTACCGCCATCTCGCATACCCTGTGGCACATAGCCGCTTTACACGTCCGTCTATCTGTCCGTCTGTCTGTGTGTCCATGCGTCCGTTCGGGCGGTCATTCTAGAGAACACTCTTAGTACCGCCATCTCGCGCGTCGTATACCCTTTGTCACATATCCGCTTTACGCGTCCGTCTACCTGTCCATCTGTCCTGCCAGTCTGTCTGTCCGTCCGTGCGTCCATCTAGAGACCACTTAAAGTACCGCCATCTCGCATCTCGTATATCCTGTGGCAAATACCGCTTTACGCGTCCATCTACCTATCTATCCTTCTGCTAGTCAGTCTGTATGTGTGTCTGTTTGTCTATGCGTCCTTCCGTGCGTCCATCTAGAGAACACTCAAAGTACCGTCTCTCGCATACCCTGTGGCACCTACCCGCTTTACACGCCCGTCTACCTGTCCATCTGTCTGCCAGTGTGTCTGTCTGGCCGTTCATGCGTCCATCTAGAGAACACTCAAAGTACCAGGCCATCTCGCATACCCTGTGGCACATAGCCGCTTAACACGTCCGTCTATCTGTCCGTCTGTCTGTGCGTCCATGCGTCCGTTCGTGCATCAATCTAGAGAACACTATGAGTACCCGCCATTTCGCGCGTCCGTATACCCTGTGGCACATATCCGCTTTACGCTTCCGTCTACCAGTCCATCTGTCTGCCAGTCTGTCTGTCCGTCCGTGCGTCCGTCCGTGCCTCCATCTAGAGAACACTTGAAGTACCGCCATCTCGCATCTCGTATAGTCTGTGGAAAATACCGCTTTACGCGTTCGTCTACCTATCTATCCGTCTGCTGGTCAGTCTGTGTGTGTGTCTGTTCGTCCATGCGTACATCCGTGTGTCCATTTGGAGAACAGTCAAAGTACCGCTATCTCGCATACCCTGTGGCACCTACCCGCTTTACACGCCCGTCTACCTGTCCGTCTGTCTGCCAGTCTGTCTGTCTGTCCGTTCATGCGTCCATCTAGAGAACACTCAAAGTACCGCCATCTCGCATACCCTGTGGCACATAGCCGCTTTACACGTCCGTCTATCTGTCCGTCTGTCTGTGTGTCCATGCGTCCGTTCGTGCGTCATTCTAGAGAACACTCTTAGTACCGCCATCTCGCGCGTCGTATACCCTTTGTCACATATCCGCTTTACGCGTCCGTCTACCTGTCCATCTGTCTGCCAGTCTGTCTGTCCGTCCGTGCGTCCATCTAGAGACCACTTAAAGTACCGCCATCTCGCATCTCGTATATCCTGTGGCAAATACCGCTTTACGCGTCCATCTACCTATCTATCCTTCTGCTAGTCAGTCTGTATGTGTGTCTGTTTGTCTATGCGTCCTTCCGTGCGTCCATCTAGAGAACACTCAAAGTACCGTCATCTCGCATACCCTGTGGCACCTACCCGCTTTACACGCCCGTCTACCTGTCCATCTGTCTGCCAGTGTGTCTGTCTGTCCGTTCATGCGTCCATCTAGAGAACACTCAAAGTACCGCCATCTCGCATACCCTGTGGCACATAGCCGCTTTACACGTCCGTCTATCTGTCCGTCTGTCTGTGCGTCCATGCGTCCGTTCGTGCATCAATCTAGAGAACACTATGAGTACCGCCATTTCGCGCGTCGTATACCCTGTGGCACATATCCGCTTTACGCTTCCGTCTACCAGTCCATCTGTCTGCCAGTCTGTCTGTCCGTCCGTGCGTCCGTCCGTGCCTCCATCTAGAGAACACTTGAAGTACCGCCATCTCGCATCTCGTATAGTCTGTGGAAAATACCGCTTTACGCGTTCGTCTACCTATCTATCCGTCTGCTGGTCAGTCTGTGTGTGTGTCTGTTCGTCCTGCGTACAATCCGTGTGTCCATTTGAGAACAGTCAAAGTACCGCTATCTCGCATACCCTGTGGCACCTACCCGCTTTACACGCCCGTCTACCTGTCCGTCTGTCTGCCAGTCTGTCTGTCTGTCCGTCCGCCCATGCGTCCATGCGTGCGTCAATCTAGAGAACACTGTGAGTACCGCCTTCTCGCGTGTCGTATACCAAGTGGCAACTACTCGCTTTACGCGTCCGTCTGCCTGTCCGTCTGTCTGCCAGTCTGTTTGTCGGTTCGTCCATGCGTCCGTCCGTGCGTTCATCTAGCGAACCCTCGAAGTACCGCCATCTCGCATACCCTGTGGCACATAGCCACTTTACACGTCCGTCTACCTGTCCGTCTGTCTGCCAGTCTCTTGTCTGTCCGTGCATGCGTCCGTACGTGCGTCCATAAAGAGAACACTCAAAGTACCGCCATCTCGCATCTCGTATACCCTGTGGCAAATACCGCTTTACGCGTCCATCTTCCTATCTATCCTTCTGCTAGTCAGTCTGTATGTGTGTCTGTTCGTCCATGCGTCCATCCGTGCGTCCATCTAGAGAACACTCAAAGTACCATCATCTCGCATACCCTATGGCACCTACCCGCTTTACACGCCCGTCTACCTGTCCATCTGTCTGCCAGTCTGTCTGTCTGTCCGTTCATGCGTCCATCTAGAGAACACTCAAAGTACCGCCATCTCGCATACCCTGTGGCACATAGCCGCTTTACACGTCCGTCTATCTGTCCGTCTGTCTGTGCGTCCATGCGTCCGTTCGTGCGTCATTCTAGAGAACACTCTGAGTACCGCCATCTCGCGCGTCGTATACCCTTTGTCACATATCCGCTTTACGCGTCCGTCTACCTGTCCATCTGTCTGCCAGTCTGTCTGTCCGTCCGTGCGTCAATCTAAAGAACACTCTGAGTACCGCCTTTTTGCAAGTCGTATACCATGTGGCCACTACTCGCTTTACGCATCCGTCTGCCTGTCCGTCTGTCTGCCAGTCTGTTTGTCGGTTCGTCCATGCGTCCGTCCGTGCGTCAATCTAGCGAACCCTCAAAGTACCGCCATCTCGCATACCCTGTGGCACATACCCGCTTTACGCGTCCGTCTACCTGTCCGTCTGTCTGCCAGTGTGTCTGTCTGTCCGTTCATGCGTCCATCTAGAGAACACTCAAAGTACCGCCATCTCGCATACCCTGTGGCACATAGCCGCTTTACACTCTGAATACCGCAATCTCACGCGTCATATACACTGTGGCACATAGCCGCTTTACGCGTCCGTCTACCTGTCCGTCTGTCTGCCAGTCTGTCTGTCTGTTCATCCATGCGTCCATCCGGGCATCTATCTAGAGAACACTCAAAGTACTGCCATCTCGCATACCCTGTGGCACAGCCGCTTTACACGTTCGTCTACCTGTCTGTCTGTCTTCCCGTCTGCCTGTCTGTCCGTCTGTGCGTCCGTACGTGCGTCCGTCCATGCGTCCATCTAGAGAACACTTAAAGTACTGCCATCTCGCTTACCCTGTGGCACATAGCCGCTTTACACGTCCGTCTACCTGTCCCTCCATATGCTACACAGTCTGTATGTGTGTCTGTTCGTCCATGCGTCCATCCGTGCGTTCATCTAGACAACACTCAAAGTACCGCCATCTCGCATACCCTGTGGCACATAGCCCCTTTACACGCCCGTCTACTTGTCCGTCTGTTTTCCAGTCTGTATTTCCGTCTGCCCATGCGTCCATTCGTGCGTCAATCTAGAGAACACTCTGAGTGCCGGCTTCTCGCGCCTCGTATACCATGTGGCAACTACTCGCTTTACGCGTCCGTCTGCCTGCCCGTCTGTCTGCCAGTCTGTTTGCGGTTCGTCCATGCGTCCGTCCGTGCGTCCATCTAGCGAACCCTCAAAGTACCGCAATCTCGCATACCCTGTGGCACATAGCCGCTTTACACGTCCGTCTACCTGTCTGTCTGTCTGCCAGTCTGTCGTCTGTCCGTCTAGGCTTCCTTCCGGGCGTTCATCTAGAGAACACTCAAAGTACCGCCATCTCGCATACCCTGTGGCGCATACCCGCTTTACGCGTCCGTCTACCTCTCCATCTGTCTGCCAGTGTGTCTGTCTGTCCGTTCGTGCGTCCATCTAGAGAATACTCAAAGTACCGCCATTTCGCATACCCTGTGGCACATGGAGTTCGGTGCCAGCGTGAGGAGGTGGCTGGAGTGAGACGCTCTGCGGACGTGTTTCGCATGAGCTCCGGCCTAGTGACCGACTATCGGCGGACGCGCTTTTTTCTGGACTTGCTGTCAGTGGGCTCGTCTGCAGGAGGTTGCCCTGTACCGACGGACACCACTAGTTTAGGCAAGTTTGTCCCCGTTTTTGGAGTTTCCGAGATTTTCCTGTCAACCCCGCGGTGGCAAGGCTAGGCCTATCTCCTAGGCCAAGCCTGGCCTGGGCCGCGTCGCCCGGCGTCTGACTTCCGCCCGGTGACCGTGGGTCTTGTTGGGCTGAAGATGGAGTACTACGTCGAAGGGGAGACTATAACACCGGAAGATTTTGAAGCGGGAGAGTGGGCTCCAGTGCTGAAGGCACAGGACCGATTTAAGAAGACTCGGCATGGCGACAACGCCAAGAGTAAGCCTTGCGAGACGCAGGCCGGCAGCGACGGGCGCAAGACGCACGGAGCGCAGCAAGTCAAGCGGGGGAAAGCGCCGGTATGGAAGAAACGCGGACCGTTTCTCAAGTTGCCAGCCACGGAATTCAAGATTGTGTACAGGCCCCAGAACTGGGACTTAAGTGTTGTGACAGCGAGAGAACTCGGATGTGCACTGAGAGCAGCAGCGCGTCTAACGAGTGCGATTGCCGCGGAAGAAGACATTGTGCGGGTTAATGGCACAAACAACACGTTGACGGTGAGCACACCGTGCATAAATCGCAGTGGGGCATATGCGACTGTGAAGACGCTCAAGCTGGGTGATCGTGACCTGCCGGTTTCGGCGTTCGTGGCGCCGTTGGAGAACTCCGTGCGGGGAGTGATTTATAATGCTTATGATTGATGCCCAGTGGAAGAAGTTCGGGCGGGATTCCTGAAGAAGAATGAAGGCATAGACATTCTGGACGCGAGACCTCTGGGAAAGTCAAAGGCGATTCAGATTACGTTCGGGGGAAAACGCATACCCCGGCAGATTACTTACTGGAACGGTCTGTACGCTGTGATCCCGTACAGAAATTTAGTCGAGACCTGCTTCAACTGCAGACGAGTTGGACATCGAGCGGACGTTTGCTATAGTCCGAAGAGCAACCTATGTCACCGTTGCGGGAAGGACCATCCTGCCCCGCCAGAAGGAGAGCCACCTACGTGCACGCCGGTCTGCATCGTGTGCCATGGTGCGCATCACACAGGGAGCTGGAACGGCAAGTTTCGCCTGGCTCGCAAGCCACCGACAGGCCGGCAGCAGAGCATCGAAAGAGAGAGCGAAGCTGGTAACGATAAGCGTTCCTCGAGGGCTACGGAGCGGTCACCGAGGGGTAAAGAAGGCAGAAGCAAAAGCAGGGACCGGTCGAGTTCCTTCCCGCCATTGCCAGGGCGCGGGGGCGGCCAAGATGGTGGACGAGCATCCAGTACCAACAGCTGCGCACGCGACACCAACAAAAAGGTGAGCTTGTCAAGCACGGCCTCCCAGAACGAAACCGCTCGAGAGAGGGAGTTAGCAGCGCTGGTTCAGCGACAGGGAGACTTGATTAAAAGAATGGAAAACAGAATTGCAGAGATGGAACGCGCACTTAGAAACGACCAACGGCAGGGGACACAGGCACCAGCAGTGCAAGGCCTACAGAAAGCGACGCAAGAGGCGTCTGCTCGCGTACAGGAGAGTGCAGCTATGGAAGTGGAGAATCGGGGGACAGTGAAGAGACCACTGTCGGGGGATGAGGTAGCTAACGCAAAACGATTAGCCGAAACGTCACCAGTAGACATGCCACAGACTGTTTTTAAGGTCATTAGTCTTAAGTCGGATGTAACAACACTTGCGGATAAAGTAGGCAAACAAGGGAAAAGACAGGATAGGTTGGAGGCTCGAGTCGAAAAGATCGAAGCCAGATTAGACACAATAGAGGAGCGTCTCGGCATGTTCTCCACTGAATTTAAGGATTCCCAAACCCAGGTCATGGGCATGTTTCAGCAGCTTCATACTCTATTGGAGGCAAGACTGCCTCCCGTGGGTGGCCAAGTGCCATTAGTCAACCTGGTGCCTCATCATGGCGCCTCGCCAGCAAATTGAGGTTTGGCAGTGGAACTGCAGGGGCTTTCGTCAAAAGCGGGATAACCTGCAGTTGCACGTACAAAATCTGGACAGTAAACCAGACATAATAGCCTTACAGGAGGCTAGTGGTTCCGTAATATTACCTGGATTTAAGGCATTTACAGCGCCAGGAACTGATTCAAGGGGCGTATCACGCGTCTTCACAGCCGTGCTAGTCCATCGCAACATCATTGCCATTCAGCATTCCGTAGATAGCAGCAGGGAAGACTATGTCTTGCTTGAGATGTTGCCTAAACGAATGTATGAGAAGAGTCTGTTTTTACTTAATGTGTATAGTTCTCCAAAAGATAAAGGATTGGGCTTGCCACAACTCCTGATTCAAACTCAACGGTTAGCAGCTCGCGCTCCGCTTATAGTGGTAGGAGATTTCAATGCGCCTCACCCGGAGTGGGGTTATATTCGAGCCAGCCCAAAGGGCAATCGGCTTTGGCAAGTTGCCCGGGATCTGCGATGGACGCTGTTAAACAATCCACAAGATCATACGAGGATAGGCAACAGCATAAGCATGGATACCTCCCCAGACCTTACGTTTTTTAGAGGCATCAGTAATGCAAAGTGGATTAACACGGGACAAGCGCTAGGAAGTGATCACTATATCCTTTCCACGACGTTTAGCGCTGCGAAGCATAAAGACAAAGTGAGGGGGCATAGAATTACAGATTGGGACAGATTTAGGAAAAACAGAGCAGACACTGTAAACGGGAAAATTAATGACCTGGATGCATGGGTACAGGCGCTCAAGGAGGATGTAAGTAATACCACGGTAGAAGTGCCAGTCGAGCAGGAGGAGTTTACCGCTGACTCGAGACTATTACACATGTGGGAAGCGCACGCGAGTCTCTTGAGAAGGTGGAAGAAGCAAAAACATAATGGCGTCCTTCGCAGAAGGATTGCCAAGTTAGAACGTAAAATCGAAAATTATACAATTGAGTTGCAAGCCAAGCAGTGGGGCCAGATTTGTGATCGCATGAATGGACAGTTTGGATGCAAAAAGACATGGCAGCTGTTAAGGCATCTTTTGGATCCGGCAGCAACAAAATCGGTGCAACGGGGGCAAATGACTCGGTTAATGCATCAATATGAAGGCACAATTGGAGAGTTTATACAGGAACTCCGGAATCGGTACATAACTGATGGAGTAGACGCATGCTTACCACACTACTCGGGGGTGGAAAACTCAGACCTAGATGAAGAGTTCACAATTGCGGAGGTGGAGTTTGCCATGGGGCAGCTGCGTACTACGTCTGCCGCAGGTCCGGATGGAGTTACTAATAAAATGCTGAGAAACCTAGACTTCAAATCGGTCGGGGCGATCACTGACTTGATAAATGAGTATTGGGTGGCCGGGGAGATCCCAGCACAATGGAAGCATGCTAGGATTACATTTATTCCGAAGCCAGGCAAGAAACTCTGCTTGGAAAACCTGCGCCCCATATCACTGACATCATGCGTGGGCAAATTGATGGAGCACGTGGTTCTCAACAGGCTTCAGAATTATGCAGAGGACAAGGCCATCTTTCCCCCAACTATGATAGGTTTCAGGGCCAATTTGTCCACACAGGATGTCATGATACAGTTAAAACATGATGTAGTCAATCCCGGGCATGGCACGGGCACCAAAGCTGTATTGGGGCTTGACCTGAATAAAGCTTTCGACAATGTTTCGCATGAGGCAATATTGAATAACCTATCAGAAATTGGCCCAGGGATCAGGACATTTCGCTACATCAGATCATTCTTGGAGGGCCGAACCGCAGAAATTTCAATAGGAGATATCAAATCGGACTCATTCGCGTTGGGAGGCAAAGGGACGCCGCAGGGTTCAGTTTTGTCACCGTTCCTGTTTAACATCGCCTTAATTAAAATACCGCCGAGGCTGGAGGAGATACCGGGACTCAAACACACATTTTATGCAGATGATATTACTCTATGGGTAACCAGAGGTAGTGACGCGCATCTGGAAGAAACACTGCAACAGGCAGTTAACATTGTCGAAGAGTTGGCAGGGGAGGCGGGACTTTCATGCTCTCAGCCAAAGTCCGAGCTCTTTGTGGTTCCGGACAAACCCAGAGGGCTACATGCAAGACACTATATTCCACCACCGCCGTTAGAGGTAAAGGTAGGGGATAGGCCGGTAGCTGAAGCTCAAACGATTAGAATTCTTGGCCTATATCTGCAAACTAACAGGATGAATAGGGTGGCCCTTGAAAAACTTAAGACCACGGTCAATGCTACTGTCAGGCTAATCAGAAGAATCGCTAACCGTAAGAGCGGGGTTAAAGAAAAAGAACTCTGTAAGCTGGTACAGGCGTTTGTGCTCAGCAGGATTACTTACGCGACACCTTATATGAAGTTGGATGCCGCAGAAAAAGGTAAGGTCGAGGCTATGATCCGGCAAGCTTACAAAGCAGCGCTTGGGTTGCCTAACAACGCGCCTACAGAAAGGCTATTAAATGTAGGGGTACACAACACCCTGGATGAATTATGGGAGGCGCATCTGGTGTTGCAGCACGCTAGGCTTTCGACAACCAAAGCGGGCAGGATTATATTGGAAAGGATTGGTATTGGAGCAGAGGCTCCCACTGGGGACACTGAAATTCAGGTGTGACGGGAGTTACATAAGGCCCTGTACATAAAACCTTTGCCCAAAAATATGCATCCGATTCACCATACGCAGCGCAGGCAGGCAAGAGCCAGAGCTTTACACGTTGAGTACGGCGAGTACAAAGCGGCAGTCTATACAGATGTTGCGGAATATAAGGACAAAGACGCTTTTGTGATTGTGGTGGTAGACAGGCGGGGGCGCTTGATCGCTTCTGGATCGGTCAAAACCCGCTCCTCGGAAACTGCAGAGGAAGCGGCAATAGCGCTAGCTATAGCTAATTCGCAGTCAGATTTGATTTTCAGTGATTCAAAGACAGCCATCCGAAATCTGGCGAGGGGCAGAATATCGGCGATCGCTGCACGATTTCTGCCTAGGGCCACGGGACGAGAAATGAGAGAAATAGAAATTGTCTGGGTACCAGCACACTCTGGGAACCCTGGGAACGAGGCGGCTAACCTGAATGCTCGAGGTTTCGTCAGCCGGGTAGGTGAGCCGCCAGTTCCGGGGAGGTCCGCGAGAGATGGGCTGGTGTCCTTTCATGACATAACGAATCATTATAAACTAGAGCGGAGGTTTTATCCGCCCCCGCACAAGCGGTTGACTAAGGCGCAGGAATGCGTCTGGAGAAAACTGCAGACGCGATCTTTTCCCAACCCTTACGTGTTGAACAAAATGTACCCGGAGGAGATTAAGCCGCAATGCAAATGGTGTCAGGCTGTGGCAACATATGATCACATACTTTGGGAATGTAGCATAGTGCCGCCGCCGGTGGATATTATGCGTGATCCCTCTCTTGAGCACTGGGAGGCCGTGTTGACCAGCTCGGACCCAGTCGTCCAGTTAAGGGTCGTGGAGTGGGCCACACAGGTCGCCGCCAACCATGGGTTGATGGCCATCTAACACGGAATCATCCTCAGTTGCTTTCTGACGAAATAAAGTTTTTCCATCCATCCATAGCCGCTTTACACGTCCGTCTATCTGTCCGTCTGCTTCCCAGTCTGTCTGTCTGTGCATCCATGCGTCCGTTCGTGCGTCAATCTAGAGAACACTCTGAGTACCGCCATCTCGCGCGTCGTATACCCTGTGGCAAATATCCGCTTTACGCGTCCGTCTACCTGTCCATCTGTCTGCCAGTCTGTCTGTCCGTCCTTGCGTCCGTCCGTGCGTCCATCTAGAGAACACTTAAAGTACCGCCATCTCGCATCTCGTATACCCTGTGGCAAATACCGCTTTACGCGTCCATCTACCTATCTATCCGTCCGCTAGTCAGTCTGTATGTGTGTCTGTTCGTCCATGCGTCCATCCGTGCGTCCATCTAGAGAACAATAAAAGTACCGCCATCTCGCATACCCTGTGGCACCTACCCGCTTTATGCGTACGTCTACCAGTCCGTCTGTCTGCCAGTCTGTTTGTCTGTTCGTCCAAGCGTCCATCCGTGCGTCCATCTAGAGAACCCCCAATGTACCGTCATCTCGCATACCCTGTGGCACATAGCCGCTTTATACGTCTGTCTTGTACTGTGTCAATGTTTGCAAATGAGCCTCCGTAAATGACAGTCTACGAATACTTCTTGGACGAAAGGTCACCTGTCCGTCTGTCTGCCAGTCTGTCTGTCTGTCCGTCCGTGCGTCCATCTAGAGAACACTTAATGTCCCACCATCTCGCATCTCGTATACCCTGTGGCAATACCACTTTACGCGTCCGTCTACCTTTCCGTCTGTCTGCCAGTGTGTCATCTGTCCATCCGTGCATCCGTCCGTGCGTCCATCTAGAGAACACTCAAAATACCGCCATCTCGCATACCCTGTGGCACATACCCTCCTTACGCGTCCGTCTACCTGTCCGTCTGTCTGCCAGTCTGTCTGTCTGTCCATCCGTGCATCCATCTAGAGAACACTCAAAGTACCGCCATCTCGCATACCCTGTGGTACATACCCGCTTTACGCGTCCGTCTACCTGTCCGTCTGTCTGCCAGTCTGTCTACCGGTCTGTCTTTGCGTCCATCCGTGCGTCAATCTAGAGAAAACTCAAAGTACCGGCATCTCGGATACCCTGTGGCACATAGCCGCTTTACACGTCCGTCTACCTGTTTCTCTGCCAGTCTGTCTGTCTGTCCGTCCGTGCGTCCGTCCGTGCGTCCATCTAGAAAACACCCAAAGTACCGCCATTTCGCTTACCCTATGGCACAAAGCCGCTTTACACGTCCGCCTACCTGTCCGTCTGTCTGCCAGTCTGTCTGTCGGTCCGTCCGTGCGTCCATCTAGAGAACACTCTCAGCACCGCCATCTCGCGCGTCGTATACCCTGTGGCACATACTCGCTTTACGCGTCCGTCTACCTGTGTGTCTGTCTGCCAGTCTGTCTGCCCCTCCGTCCGAATGTCCGTCCGTGCGTCCCGTGCGTCCATCTAGAGAACACTCTCAGCACCGCCATCTCGCGCGTCGTATACCCTGTGGCACATACTCGCTTTACGCGTCCGTCTACCTGTGTGTCTGTCTGCCAGTCTGTCTGCCCCTCCGTCCGAATGTCCGTCCGTGCGTCTATCTAGAGAACACCTAATGTACCGCCATTTCGCATCTCGCATATCCTGTGGCACATTGCCGCTTTACGCGTCCGTCTACCTGTCCGTCTGTCTGCCAGTCTGTCTGTCTGTCCGTCCATGCGTCCGTTCGTGCATCAATCAAGAGAACACTCAGAGTACTGCCATCTCGCGCGTCGTGTACCTTGTGGCAGAGCCGCTTTACGCGTCCGTCTACCTGTCCGTCTGTCTGCCAGTCTGTCTGTTTGTCCGTTCGTGCGTCCGTCCGTGCGTCCATCTAGAGAACACTTAAGGTACTGCCATATCGCGTACCCTGTGGCACATAGCCGCTTTACACATCCGTCTACCTGTCCATCCGTCTGCTGGTCAGTCTGTATGTGTGTCTGTTCGTCAATGCGTCCATCCGTGCGTCCAACTTGAGAACACTCAAAGTACCGCCATCTCGCATACCCTGTGGCACATAGCCCCTTTACACGTCCGTCTACCTGTCCGTCTGTCTGCCAGTCTGTCTGCCAGTCTGTCTGTCTGTCCGTCCATGCATCCATTCGTGCGTCAATCTAGAGAACACTCTGAGTACCGCCATCTCGCGCGTCGTATACGCTGTGGCGCCTACCCGCTTTACGCGTCCGTCTACCTGTCCGTCTGTCTGCCAGTCTGTCTGCCTGTCCGTCCATGCGTCCATCCGTGCGTCAATCTAGAGAAAACTGAAAATACCGGCATCTCGCATACCCTGTGGCACATAGCCGCATTACACGTCCGTCTACCTGTTTGTCTGCCAGTCTGTCTGTCTGTCCGTCCATGCGTCCGTCCCTGCGTCCATCTAGAGAACACTCAAAGTACCGCCATCTCGCACAACCTGTGGCACATCATCATCATCATCATCATCATCAGCCTGACTACGTCCACTGCAGGACAAAGGCCTCTCCCATGTTCCGCCAGTTAACCCGGTCCTGTGCTTGCTGCTGCCAATATATACCCGCAAACTTCTTAATCTCATCTGCCCACCTAACCTTCTGTCTCCCCCTAACCCGCTTCCCTTCTCTGGGAATCCAGTCAGTTACCCTTAATGACCAGCGGTTATCCTGTCTACGCGCTACATGCCCTGCCCATGTCCATTTCTTCTTCTTGATTTCAGCTATGATATCCTTAACCCCAGTTTGTTCCCTAATCCACTCTGCTCTCTTCTTGTCTCTTAAGGTTACACCTACCATTTTCTTTCCATTGCTCGCTGCGTCGTCCTCAATTTAAGCTGAACCCTCTTTGTAAGTCTCCAGGTTTCTGCTCCGTAGCTAAGTACCGGCAAGATACAGCTGTTATATACCTTCCTCTTGAGGGATAGTGGCAAACTACCTGTCATAATTTGAGAGTGCTTGCCAAATGTGCTCCACCCCATTCTTATTCTTCTAGTTACTTCAGTCTCGTGGTTCGGCTCTGCGGTTATTACCTGCCCTAAGTAGACATAGTCTTTTACAACTTCAAGTGCACTATTACCTATCTCGAAGCGCTGCTCCTTGCCGAGGTTGTTGTACATTACTTTCGTTTCTGCAGATTAATTTTAAGACCCACCTTTCTGCTCTCCTTGTCTAGCTCCGTAATCATGAGTTGCAATTCGTCCCCCGAGTTACTCAGCAATGCAATGTCATCGGCGAAGCGCAGGTTACTAAGGTATTCTCCATTGACTCTTATCCCTAACTGTTCCCATTCTAGGCTTCTGAAAACCTCCTGTAAGCACGCGGTAAATAGCATTGGGGAAATTGTGTCCCCCTGCCTTACACCCTTCTTGATTGGTATTCTGTTGCTTTCTTTATGAAGCACTATGGTAGCAGTTGATCCCCTGTAGATTTCTTCCAGAATGTTTATATATACTTCATCTACGCCCTGATTCCGCAGTGTTTGCACCTGTGGCACATAGCCGTTTAAGTCCGTCTACCTGTCCGTCTGTCTGCCAGTCTGTCTGTCTCTCCGTCCGTGGGTTCATCTAGAGAACACTCAAAATACTGCCATCTTGCAAACCCCGTGGCACATAGCCGCTTTACACTCTGAATACCGCCATCTCACGCGTCATATACACTATGGCACATAGCCGCTTTACGCGTCCGTCTACCTGTCCGTCTGTCTGCCAGTCTGTCTGTCTGTTCATCCATGCGTCCATCCGGGCATCAGTCTAGAGAACACTCAAAGTACTGCCATCTCGCATACCCTGTGGCACAGCCGCTTTACACGTTCGTCTACCTGTCTATCTGTCTTCCCGTCTGCCTGTCTGTCCGTCCCTGTGCTTCCGTACGTGCGTCCGTCCAGTGCGTCATCTAGAGACACTTAAAGTACTGCCATCTCGCTTACCCTGTGCACATAGCCGCTTTACACGTCCGGTCTACCTGTCCTCCATATGCTACACTAGTTCTGATGTGTGTCTGTTCGTCCATGCGTCCATCCGTGCGTTCTGCTAGACAACACTCAAAGTACCGCCATCTCGCATACCCTGTGGCACATAGCCCCTTTACACGCCCGTCTACCTGTCCGTCTGTTTTCCAGTCTGTCTGTCTGTCTGTCCGTCTGCCCATGCGTTCATTCGTGCGTCAATCTAGAGAACACTCTGAGTGCCGGCTTCTCGCGCCTCGTATACCATGTGGACACTACTCGCTTTACGCGTCCGTCTGCCTGCCCGTCTGTCTGCCAGTCTGTTTGTCGGTTCGTCCATGCGTCCATCCGTGCGTCCTTCTAGCGAACCCTCAAAGTACCGCAATCTCGCATACCCTGTGGCACATAGCCGCTTTACACGTCCGTCTACCTGTCCGTCTGTCTGCCAGTCTGTTTGTCTGTTCGTCCAAGCGTTCATCCGTGCGTCCATCTAGAGAACGCCCAATGTACCGTCATCTCGCATACCCTGTGGCACATAGCCGCTTCATACGTCTGTCTACCTGTCCGTCTGTCTGCCAGTCTGTCTGTCTGTCCGTCCGTGCGTCCATCTAGAGAACACTTAATGTCCCGCCATCTCGCATCTCGTATACCCTGTGGCAATACCACTTTACGCGTCCGTCTACCTGTCCGTCTGTCTGCCAGTGTGTCGTCTGTCCGTCCATGCGTCCGTCCGTGCGTCCATCTAGAGAACACTCAAAGTACCGCCATTTCGCTTACCCTATGGCACATAGCCGCTTTACACGTCCGTCTACCTGTCCGTCTGTCTGCCAGTCTGTCTGTCTGTCCGTCCGTGCGTCCATCTAGAGAACACTCAAAGTACCGCCATCTCGCATACCCTGTGGCAATCCGTGCGTCGATCTAGAGAACACTCTGAGCACCGCCATCTCGCGCGTCGTATACCCTGTGGCACATACTCGCTTTACACGTCCGTCTACCTGTTTGTCTGTCTGCCAGTCTGTCTGTCCGTCCGTCCAAATGTCCGTCCGTGCGTCTATCTAGAGAACACTTAATGTACTGCCATGTCGCACACCCTGTGGCACATAGCGGCTTTACGCGTCCGTCTACGTGTCCGTCTGTCTGCAAGTCTGTCTGTCTGTCCGTCCATGCGTCCATTTGTGCGTCAATCTAGAGAACACTCTGAGTACCGCCTTCTCGCGCGTCGTATACCATGTGGCAACTACTCGCTTTACGCGTCCGTCTGCCTGCCCGTCTGTCTGCCAGTCTGTTTGTCGGTTCGTCCATGCGTCCTTCCGTGCGTCCATCTAGCGAACCCTCAAAGTACCGCCATCTTGCATACCCTGTGGCACATAGCCGCTTTACACGTTCGTCTACCTGTCCGTCTGTCTAACAGTCTGTCGTCTGTCCGTCTATGCGTCCGTCCGTGCGTCCATCTAGAGAACACTCAAAGTACCGCCATCTCGCATACCCTGTGGCGCATGCCCGCTTTACGCGTCCGTCTACCTGTCCATCTGTCTGCCAGTGTGTCTGTCTGTCCGTTCGTGCGTCCATCTAGAGAACACTAAAGTACCGCCATCTCGCATACCCTGTGGCACATAGCCGCTTTACACGTCCGTCTATCTGTCCGTCTGCTTCTCAGTCTGTCTGTCTATGCATCCATGCGTCCGTTCGTGCGTCGATCTAGAGAACACTCCGAGTACCACCATCTCGCGCGTCGTATACCCCGTGGCACATATCCGCTTTACGCGTCAGTCTACCTGTCCGCCTGTCTGCCAGTGTGTCATCTGTCCGTCCGTGCATCCATCCGTGTGTGCATCAAGAGAACACTCAAAGTACCGCCATCTCGCATACCCTGTGGCACATACCCTCTTTATGCGTCCCGCTTCCTGTCCTTTTGTCTGCCAGTCTGTCTGTCCATGCGTCCATCTAAAGAACACTCAAAGTACCGCCATATCGCATACCCTGTGGCACATACCCGCTTTACGCGTCCGTCTACCTGTCCATCTGTCTGCCAGTCTGTCTGTCCGTCCGTGCGTCCGTCCGTGCGTCCATCTAGAGAAAACCTGAAGTACCGCCATCTCGCATCTCGTATACCCTGTGGCAAATACCGCTTTACGCGTCCATCTACCTATCTATCCGTCTGCTAGTCAGTCTGTATGTGTGTCTGTTCGTCCATGCGTCCATCCGTGCGTCCATCTAGAGAACACTAAAAGTACCACCATCTCGCATACCCTGTGGCACCTACCCGCTTTATGCGTACGTCTACCAGTCCGTCTGTCTGCCAGTCTGTTTGTCGTTCGTCCAAGCGTCCATCCGTGCGTCCATCTAGAGAACCCCCAATGTACCGTCATCTCGCATACCCTGTGGCACATAGCCGCTTTATACGTCTGTCTACCTGTCCGTCTGTCTGCCAGTCTGTCTGTCCGTCCGTGCATCCATCTAGAGAACACTTAATGTCCCGCCATCTCGCAGCTCGTATACCCTGTGGCAATACCGCTTTACGCGTCCGTCTACCTTTCCGTCTGTCTGCCAGTGTGTAATCTGTCCGTCCGTGTGTCCGTCTGTGCGTCCATCTAGAGAACACTCATAATACCGCCATCTCGCATACCCTGTGGCACATACCCTCTTTACGCGTCCGTCTACCTGTCCGTCTGTCTGCCAGTCTGTCTGTCTGTCCGTCCATGCGTCCATTCGTGCGTCAATCTAGAGAACACTGAGTACTGCCATCTCGCGCGTCGTATACGCTGTGGCACATACCCGCTTTACGCGTCCGTCTACCTGTCCGTCTGTCTGCCAGTCTGTCTGCCTGTCCGTCCGTGCGTCCATCCGTGCGTCAATCTAGAGAAAACTCAAAGTACCGGCATCTCGCATACCCTGTGGCACATAGCCGCTTTACACGTCCGTCTACCTGTTTGTTTGCCAGTCTGTCTGTCTGTCCGTTCGTGCGTCCGTCCATGCGTCCATCTAGAGAACACCCAAAGTACCGCCATTTCGCTTACCCTATGGCACATAGCCGCTTTACACGTCCGTCTACCTGTCCGTCTGTCTGCCAGTCTGTCTGTCCGTCCATGCGTCCGTTCGTGCGTCAATCTAGAGAACACTCTGAGTACCGCCATCTCGCGCGTCGTATACCCTGTGGCACATACCCGCTTTACGCGTCCGTCTACCTGTCCATCTGTCTGCCAGTCTGTCTGTCCGTCCGTGCGTCCGTCCGTGCGTCCATCTAGAGAACACCTGAAGTACCGCCATCTCGCATCTCGTATACCCTGTGGCAAATACCGCTTTCCGCGTCCATCTACCTGTCTATCCGTCTGCTAGTCAGTCTGTATGTGTGTCTGTTCGTCCATGCGTCCATCCGTGCGTCCATCTAGAGAACACTCAAAGTGCCGTCATCTCGCATACCCTGTGGTACCTACCCGCTTTACGCGTACGTCTACTTGTCCGTCAGTCTGCCAGTCTGTCTGTCTGTCCGTCCATGCGTCCATTCGTGCGTCAATATAGAGAACACTCTGAGCACCGCCATCTCGCGCGTCGTATACCCCGTGGCACATACCCGCTTTACGCGTCCGCCTACCTGTCTGTCTCTCTGCCAGTCTGTCTGTGTGTCCGTCCTTGTGTCCATCCGTGCGTCTACCTAGAAAACTCTTAATGCACTGCCATCTCGCAACTCGTATACCCTGTGGAAAATACCGCTTTACGCGTCCATCTACCTGTCCGTCCGTCTGCTAGTCTGTCTCTCTGTCCGTCCGTGCATCCGTCCGCGTGTCAATCTACAGCACACTCACAGTATTGCCATCTCGCATACCCTGTGGCACATAGCCGCTTTACACGCATGTGTACCTGTCCGTCTGTCTGCCAGTCTGTCTGTCTGTCCGTCCATGCGTCCATTCGTGCATCAATCTAGAGAACACTCTGAGTACCGTCATCTCGGTCGTCGTATACCCTGTGGCACATATCCGCTTTACGCGTCCGTCTGCCTGTCCATCTGTCTGCAAGTCTGTCTGTCCGTCCGTGCGTCCGTCCGTGCGTCCATCTAGAGAACACCTGAAGTACCGCCATCTCGCATCTCGTATACCCTGTGGCAAATACCGCTTTACGCGTCCATCTACCTGTCTACCCTTCTGCTAGTCAGTCTGTATGTGTGTCTGTTCGTCCATGCCTCCAACCGTGCGTCCATCTTGAGAACACTCAATGTACCGTCATCTCGCATACCCTGTGGCATCTACCAGCTTTATACGTCTGGCTACCTGTCCGTCTGTCTGCCAGTCTGTCTGTCTGTCTGTCCATCCGTGCGTCCATCTAGAGAACGCTTAATGTCCCGCCATGTCGCATGCCCGGTGGCACAGAGCCGCTTTACACGTCCGTCTACCTGTCCGTCTGTCTGCCAGTGTGTCTGTCTGTCCATCCATGCGTTCATTCAAGCGTCAATCTAGAGAACCCTCAAAGTACCGCCATCTCGCATACCCTTTGGCACATAGCCACTTTGCACGTTCGTCTACCTGTCCGTCTGTCTGCCGGTCTGTCTGTCGGTCCGTCCGTGCGTCCATTCGTGCGTCCATATAGAGAACACTCTGAGCACCGCCATATCGCGCGTCGTATACCCTGTGGCACATACTCGCTTTACACGTCCGTCTACCTGTTTGTCTGTCTGCCAGTCTGTCTGTCCGTCCGTCCAAATGTCCGTCCGTGCGTCTATCTAGAGAACACTTAATGTACTGCCATATCGCACACCCTGTGGCACATAGCCGCTTTACGCGTCCGTCTACCTGTCTGTCTGTCTGCAAGTCTGTCCGTCTGTCCGTCCATGCGTCCATTCGTGCGTCACTCTAGAGAAAACTCTGAGTACCGCCTTCTCGCGCGTCGTATACCATGTGGCAACTACTCGCTTTACGCGTCCGTCTGCCTGGCCGTCTGTCTGCCAGTCTGTTTGTCGGTTCGTCCATGCGTCCTTCCGTGCGTCCATCCAGCAAACCATCAAAGTACCGCCATCTTGCATACCCTGTGGCACATAGCCGCTTTACACGTCCGTCTACCTGTCCGTCTGTATGCCAGTCTGTCGTCTGTCCGTCTATGCGTCCGTCCGTGCGTCCATCTAGAGAACACTCAAAGTACCGCCATCTCGCATGCCCTGTGGCGCATACCCGCTTTACGCGTCCGTCTACCTGTCCATCTGTCTGCCAGTGTGTCTGTCTGTCCGTTCGTGCGTCCATCTAGAGAACACTAAAATACCGCCATCTCGCATACCCTGTGGCACAGAGCCGCTTTACACGTCCGTCTACCTGTCCGTCTGTCTGCCAGTCTGTCTGCCTGTCCGTCCGTGCGTCCATCCGTGCGTCAATCTAGAGAAAACTCAAAGTACCGTCATCTCGCATACCCTGTGGCACATAGCCGCTTTATACGTCTGTCTACCTGTCCGTCTGTCTGCCAGTCTGTCTGTCTGTCCGTCCGTGCGTCCATCTAGAGAACACTTAATGTCCCGCCATCTCGCATCTCGTATACCCTGTGGCAATACCACTTTACGCGTCCGTCTACCTGTCCGTCTGTCTGCCAGTCTGTCTGTCTGTCTGTCCGTCCGTGCGTCCGTCCGTGCGTCCATCTAGAGAACACTCAAAGTACCGCCATATCGCATACCCTGTGGCACATACCCTCTTTACGCGTCCGTCTACCTGTCCGTCTGTCTGCCAGTCTGTCTGTCTGTCCGTCCGTGCGTCCATCTAGAGAACACTCAAAGTACCGCCATCTCGCATACCCTGTGGCACATACCCTCTTTACGCGTCCGTCTACCTGTCCATCTGTCTGCCAGTCTGTCTGTCTGTCCGTCCATCCGTCTATTCGTGCGTCAATCTAGAGAACACTCTGAGCACCGTCATGTCGCGCGTCGTATACCTTGTGGCACCATATGCTACTGAGTCTGTATGTTTGTCTGTTCGTCCATGCGTCCATCCGTGCGTTCTGCTAGACAACACTCAAAGTACCGCCATCTCGCATACTCTGTGGCACATACCCGCTTTACGCGTCCGTCTACCTCTCCGTCTGTCTGCCAGTGTGTCTGTCTGTCCATTCGTGCGTCCATCTAGAGAACACTCAAAGTACCGCCATCTCGCATACCCTGTGGCACATAGCCGCTTTACACGCCCGTCTACCTGTCCGTCTGTTTTCAAGTCTGTCTGTCCGTCTGCCCATGCGTCCATTCGTGCGTCAATCTAGAGAACACTGAGTGCCGGCTTCTCGCGCCTCGTATACCATGTGGACACTACTCGCTTTACGCGTCCGTCTGCCTGCCCGTCTGTCTGCCAGTCTGTTTGTCGGTTCGTCCATGCGTCCATCCGTGCGTCAATCTTGCGAACCCTCAAAGTACCGCACTCTCGCAAACCCTGTGGCACATAGCCGCTTTACACGTCCGTCTACCTGTCCGTCTGTCTGCCAGTCTGTCTGTCTGTCCGTCTGTCTGTCCGTTCGTGCGTCCGTCCATGCGTCCATCTAGAGAACACTCTGAGTACCGCCATCTCGCGCGTCGTATACCCTGTGGCACATATCCGCTTTACGCGTCCGTCTACCTGTCCGTCTGTCTGCCAGTCTGTCTGTCTGTCCGTCCGTGCGTCCGTCCGTGCGTCCATCTAGAGAACACTCAAAGTACCGCCATCTCGCATCTCGTATACCCTGTGGCACATAGCCGCTTTACACGTCCGTCTACCTGTTTGTTTGCCAGTCTGTCTGTCTGTCTGTCTGTCTGTCTGTCCGTCCGTGCGTCCGTCCGTGCGTCCATCTAGAGAACACTCAAAGTACCACCATCTCGCATACCCTGTGGCACATAGCCGCTTTACACGTCCGTCTACCTGTCCATCTGTCTGCCAGTCTGTCTGTCTGTCTGTCCGTGCGTCCATCTAGAGAACACTCAAAGTACCGCCATCTCGCATACCCTGTGGCACATACCCGCTTTACGCGTACGTCTACCTGTCCGTCTGTCTGCCAGTCTGTCTGTCTGTCCGTCCATGCGTCCGTTCGTGCGTCAATCTAGAGAACACTCTGAGTACCGCCATCTCGCATCTCGTATACCCTGTGGCAAATACCGCTTTACGCGTCCGTCTACCTGTCCGTCCGTCTGCTAGTCTGTCTGTCTGTCCGTCCGTGCGTCCGTCCGTGCGTCCATCTAGAGAACACTCAAAGTACCGCCATCTCGCATACCCTGTGGCACATACCCGCTTTACGCGTCCGTCTACCTGTCCGTCTGTCTGCCAGTCTGTCTGTCTGTCCGTGCGTCCATCCGTGCATCCATCTAGAGAACACTCAAAGTACCGCCATCTCGCATACCCTGTGGCACATAGCCGCTTTACACGTCCGTCTACCTGTCCGTCCGTCTGCTAGTCTGTCTGTCTGTCTGTCCGTCCGTGCGTCCGTCCGTGCGTCAATCTAGAGAACACTCAAAGTACCGACATCTCGCATACCCTGTGGCCCATACCCGCTTTACGTGTCCGTCTACCTGTCTGTCCGTTCATGCGTCCATCCGTGCGTCTATCTAGAGAACACTCAAAGTACCGCCATCTCGCGTACCCTGTGGCACCTACCCACTTTACGCGTACGTCTACCTGTCCGTCTGTCTGCCAGTCTGTTTGTCTGTTCGTCCAAGCGTCCATCCGTGCGTCCATCTAGAGAACACTCAAAGTACCGCCATCTCGCATACCCTGTGGCACATAGCCGCTTTATACGTCTGTCTACCTGTCCGTCTGTCTGCCAGTCTGTCTGTCTGTCCGTCCATGCGTCCATCTAGAGAACACCTAATGCCCCGCCATCTCGCATCTCGTATACCCTGTGGCAAATACCGCTTTACGCGTCCGTCTACCTGTCCGTCTGTCTGCCAGTGTGTCATCTGTCCGTCCGTGCGTCCATCCGTGCGTCCATCTAGAGAACACTCAAAGTACCGCCATCTCGCATACCCTGTGGCACATACCCTCTTTACGCGTCCGTCTACCTGTCCGTCTGTCTGCCAGTCTGTCTGTCTGTCTGTCCATCCGTGCGTCCATCTAGAGAACACTCAAAGTACCGCCATATCGCATGCCCTGTGGCACATAGCTGCTTTACACGTCCGTCTACCTGTCCGTCTGTCTGCCAGTCTGTCTGTCCATGCGTCCATTCGTGCGTCAATATAGAGAACACTCTGAGCACCGCCATCTCGCGCGTCGTATACCCCGTGGCACATACCCGCTTTACGCGTCCGTCTACCTGTCCGTCTGTCTGCCAGTCTGTCTGTCCGTCCATGCGTCCATCCGTGCGTCTATCTAGAAAACACTTAATGCACCGCCATCTCGCAACTCGTATACCCTGTGGCAAATACCGCTTTACGCGTCCATCTACCTGTCCGTCCGTCTGCTAGTCTGTCTCTCTGTCCGTCCGTGCATCCGTCCGCGTGTCAATCTACAGCACACTCACAGTATTGCCATCTCGCATACCCTGTGGCACATAGCCGCTTTACACGTCCGTCTACCTGTCCGTCTGTCTGCCAGTCTGTCTGTCTGTCCGTCCATGCGTCCATTCGTGCGTCAATCTAGAGAACACTCTGAGTACCGCCATCTCGCATACCCTGTGGCACATAGCCACTTTACACGTCCGTCTACCTGTCCGTCTGTCTGCCAGTCTGTCTGTCTGTCCGTCCGTGCGTCCATCTAGAGAACACTTAATGTACCGCCATCTCGCATCTCGTATACCCTGTGGCAAATACCGCTTTACGCGTCCGTCTACCTGTCCGTCTGTCTGCCAGTGTGTCATCTGTCCGTCCGTGCGTCCATCTAGAGAACACTCAAAGTACCGCCATCTCGCATACCCTGTGGCACATAGCCACTTTACACGTCCGTCTACCTGTCCGTCTGTCTGCCAGTCTGTCTGTCTGTCTGTTCGTCCATGCGTCCATCCGTGCGTCCATCTAGAGAACACTCAAAGTACCGCCATCTCGCATACCCTGTGGCACATAGCCACTTTACACGTCCGTCTACCTGTCCATCTGTCTGCCAGTCTGTCTGTCTGTCCGTCCGTGCGTCCATCTAGAGAACACTTAAAGTACCGCCATCTCGCATCTCGTATACCCTGTGGCAAATACCGCTTTACGCGTCCGTCTACCTGTCCGTCTGTCTGCCAGTCTGTCTGTCTGTCCGTCCATGCGTCCATCCGTGCGTCCATCTAGAGAACACTCAAAGTACCGCCATCTCGCATACCCTGTGGCACATACCCGCTTTACGCGTCCGTCTACCTGTCCTTCTGTCTGCCAGTCTGTCTGTCTGTCTGTCCGTGCGTCCATCCGTGCGTCCATCTAGAGAACACTCAAAGTACCGCCATCTCGCATACCCTGTGGCACATACCCGCTTTACGCGTCCGTCTACCTGTCCGTCTGTCTGCCAGTCTGTCTGTCTGTCCGTCCATGCGTCCATCCGTGCGTCCATCTAGAGAACACTCTGAGTACCGCCATCTCGCGCGTCGTATACCCTGTGGCACATATCCGCTTTACGCGTCCGTCTACCTGTCCGTCTGTCTGCCAGTCTGTCTGTCTGTCCGTCCGTGCGTCCATCCGTGCGTCCATCTAGAGAACACTCAAAGTACCGCCATCTCGCATACCCTGTGGCACATAGCCGCTTTATACGTCTGTCTACCTGTCCGTCTGTCTGCCAGTCTGTCTGTCTGTTCGTCCATGCGTCCGTCCGTGCGTCCATCTAGAGAACACTCAAAGTACCGCCATCTCGCATACCCTGTGGCACATAGCCGCTTTACACGTCCGTCTACCTGTCCGTCTGTCTGCCAGTCTGTCTGTCCGTCCGTGCGTCCGTCCGTGCGTCCGTCCGTGCGTCCATCTAGAGAACACTCTGAGTACCGCCATCTCGCGCGTCGTATACCCTGTGGCACATACCCGCTTTACGCGTCCGTCTACCTGTCCGTCTGTCTGCCAGTCTGTCTGTCTGTCCGTCCATGCGTCCGTCCGTGCGTCCATCTAGAGAACACTTAAAGTACCGCCATCTCGCATACCCTGTGGCACATAGCCGCTTTACACGTCCGTCTACCTGTCCGTCTGTCTGCCAGTCTGTCTGTCTGTCCGTCCATGCGTCCGTTCGTGCGTCCATCTAGAGAACACTCTGAGTACCGCCATCTCGCGCGTCGTATACCCTGTGGCAAATACCGCTTTACGCGTCCGTCTACCTGTCCGTCTGTCTGCCAGTCTGTCTGTCTGTTCGTCCATGCGTCCATCCGTGCGTCCATCTAGAGAACACTCTGAGTACCGCCATCTCGCATACCCTGTGGCACATAGCCGCTTTACACGTCCGTCTACCTGTCCGTCTGTCTGCCAGTCTGTCTGTCTGTCCGTCCGTGCGTCCATCTAGAGAACACTCAAAGTACCGCCATCTCGCATACCCTGTGGCACATACCCGCTTTACGCGTCCGTCTACCTGTCCATCTGTCTGCCAGTCTGTCTGTCCGTCTGTGCGTCCGTCCGTGCGTCCATCTAGAGAACACTTAAAGTACTGCCATCTCGCATCTCGTATACCCTGTGGCAAATACCGCTTTACGCGTCCATCTACCTGTCTATCCGTCTGCTAGTCAGTCTGTATGTGTGTCTGTTCGTCCATGCGTCCATCCGTGCGTCTATCTAGAGAACACTCAAAGTACCGCCATCTCGCGTACCCTGTGGCACCTACCCACTTTACGCGTACGTCTACCTGTCCGTCTGTCTGCCAGTCTGTTTGTCTGTTCGTCCATGCGTCCATCCGTGCGTCCATCTAGAGAACCCTCAAAGTACCGCCATCTCGCATACCCTGTGGCACATAGCCACTTTACTCGTCCGTCTACCTGTCCGTCTGTCTGCCAGTCTGTCGTCTGTCCGTCCATGCGTCCGTCCGTGCGTCCATCTAGAGAACACTCAAAGTACTGCCATCTCGCATACCCTGTGGCACATACCCGCTTTACGCGTCCGTCTACCTGTCCATTTGTCTGCCAGTGTGTCTGTCTGTCCGTTCGTGCGTCCATCTAGAGAACACTCAAAGTACCGCCATCTCGCACACCCTGTGGCACATATCCGCTTTACACGTCCGTCTATCTATCCGTCTACCTCCCAGTCTGTCTGTCTGTGCGTCCATGCGTACGTCCGTGCGTCCATCTAGAAAACACCCAATGTACCGCCATTTCGTTATTTATTATTTATTTATTTCACAATACTGCAGGCCAATGTGCTGGCCCAAGCAGGAGTGGTTACATTAAAACGTAATTGAAGAAAAGAACAGACAACAATACAAAAGAAACAAAAGGTTAAGAAAAAAGGTGACGCTCAAGGTCACCAAGAAACTTATTAGAATGAAAGATGTCACACGGCAAACAATTATAGTCATCGACAGTTCTAGGAAAAAAAACTATATTTAAAAGCATTTGACCGGGCAAAAATTGGGGTTAGAGCATGTTCATGACCATGACGTGTATGTCGTACTGAGAGCGGTTTAACACAGTTAGGGAGATCAATTTTTACAATCCACACGAACAATTGTAAAGAAAGGAAAGACGACTGAACTTTCTCCGAGCTTCTAAAGTAGAAATGTCGTTTAATTGCAATAAAGTGTTCGGGGTATCAAACCTACGATATTTGCCAAAAATAAACCTTACAGCCTTTCTGTTAATACGTTCCAGATTCATAATATTGTAGCGATGCTGACGCCGACAGGTTAAAAAAAACAAGCGACTTTATTAGGGCGAACTTGTGCCCACAATTCTAAAAACTATGGTCGTCAAGTTCGAGTAGCCGAGTGGCACAGATCTGACTAACTTCCTCTTCCTCGTTGTTGAACGTCCGAACGCGTGGCGCATGCCAGCCGAGCCGGGTCTTGCTGGTGCTGGTGACGATGATTGTGGCCGGCTACTTGAATGTGGCGAACCTGTCGCAGCATTTCCCCCCTCCTCAGACGCATCGTCCCGATGCTTAAGACAGTGAAAAGATACACGCGCACTCTCACTCGTTTTTCGACGATCTGTCATGATAGGGCTTCATGCGGACTACGTGGACCACTTCCGTGGGATTGCGGCGTCTTGAACTCACGTGTCCAGCGGATCTAACTTCATAAGTGACGTTGCTGATACGGTTGAGTACTTCATAAGGGCCGAAGTATCGGCAAAGAAGCTTTTCAGAGAGTCCGCGGCGGCGCACTGGTATCCATATCCACACTTTGTCACCGGGATGATAAAGTGTGTCACTGCGTCGCTTGTTGTAGCGACTAGAATCGACGTGCTGTTGGTGGCGTATTCGGTATCTTGCCATTTGCCGTGCTTCTTCGGCTCTTTGCAAGAAGTCATCTAAGTCAGGTGGATAGCTGCTTTCGTCCTGTAGTGGTAACATGGCATCCAGCAGGGTGGTCACTCTTCGGCCGAATACTAGTTCGAAAGGGGCAACGTGGGTTGTTTCTTGAACGGCTGTATTATATGCGAATGTTACATAGGGTAATATTTCGTCCCACTGTTTATGTTCAACATCAACATACATTGATAGCATGTCGGTCAGAGTTCTGTTGAGGCGTTCGGTTAAGCCGTTTGACTGAGGGTGATACGCCGTTGTTCTTCTGTGATCGGTATTTGTCATGCGCATCAGGCATTGCATTAGGTCTGCAGTAAATGCGGTGCCCCGATCCGTAATAACGACGATTGGCGCACCATGTCTGAGCACTATGTTGTTCACAAAGAACTTGGCGACTTCGGCAGCTGTCGCACTGTATAGAGAGTCAGTTTCAGCATAACGGGTGAGATAGTCTGTGGCTACGACTATCCATTTCTTGCCTGCACGCGATGTCGGCAAAGGTCCTAGGAAGTCCATGCCGACTTGTTGGAATGGGGCATCTGGAGGGTCTATTGGCTGGAGAAGGCCGGCTGGTTTTACGGGTGGAGTTTTGCGCCGTTGACATTGACGACAAGTTTTCACGTAGCGCCTGCACTGATGCGAGCAACTTAGGCCAATAGTATTTCAGGCGAATCCTGGCGAATGTTCGGCTCACACCCATGTGTCCAGATGTTGGCTCGTCGTGGCATGCGTGCAGAATTTCCTCTCGCATGGCTGTGGGCACGACTAGTAAAAACGTTTCACCATTAGGTTCGAAGTTCCTCCTGTAAAGGACACTTCCTCGAAGGCAGAACGCGGAGAGCCCTCTGGAGAATATGCGAGGGACTTGAACGTCGAGACCCTGCAGGTGTTGTATAAGTGCCAGCAAATCCGGGTCATCTCGTTGTAGTTGAGCGATTTTGGATGTGTCGACAACGCCTAGAAACGGAAAGTCTTCCTCTTCAGGTACACTTGGATCGACAGGAGAGCGTGACAGGCAGTCGGCATCGCTGTGTTTCCTTCCCGATTTGTACACGACCGTAATATCATACTCCTGCAGCCTAAGGCTCCATCTTGCTAGTCGACCTGACGGGTCCTTGAGATTTGCCAGCCAGCATAGAGCATGGTGGTCACTGAAAGCTCTGAACGGTCTACCATAAAGGTAGGGTCGAAACTTGTTTATGGCCCAGATGACTGCGAGGCACTCTTTTTCAGTTGCAGAGTAGTTTGCCTCAGCTTTTGATAGTTTGCGGCTGGCATAGGCTAACACTTTCTCTTGACCATTTTGCCACTGGACAAGGATGGCGCCGAGGCCGACATTGCTGGCATCGGTATGGACTTCTGTGTCGGCTGTCTCATCAAAATGGGCAAGTATTGGTGAACCCTGTAGTCGTTTCCTTAATTCGTCAAAAGCTTTCTGTTGTTCGCTTTCCCACGTGAAGGGCACGTCGTCTTTTGTCAGTTTTGTAAGAGGTTCCGCAATCTTTGAGAAGTTTTCCACAAATCGTCTATAATAGGCACATAAACCCAAAAATCGACGCACTGACTTTTTGTCTCTGGGTGTAGGGAACCTCTGAACAGCGGCTGTCTTTTCGGGATCGGGACGAACACCCTCGGAACTAATGACATGTCCAAGGAATCGCAGCTCTTCGAAGCCGAAGTGGCATTTTTCGGGTTTGATCGTCAATTTCGCTGACCGGATGGCTTCCAATACTGTGCGTAGTCGCTCTAGATGTTTGTCGAACGTTGCAGAGAATACCACCACGTCATCCAAATACACTAGGCATGACTGCCATTTCAGTCCGGCGAGGACAGTGTCCATCATTCGCTGGAACGTCGCTGGTGCGGAACAGAGGCCGAATGGAAGCGCTTTGAATTCGTAGAGGCCATCTGGTGTTACGAATGCCGTTTTTTCACGGTCCCGCTCGTCGACCTCTATTTGCCAATATCCGCTTTTCAGATCTAAGGAGGAGAAAAACTTTGCGGATCGCAACCGATCTAGTGTATCGTCGATACGTGGCAAGGGGTAGACATCTCGTTTAGTCACACTGTTCAGTTTTCTGTAGTCGACGCAGAATCTAAGTGTGTTGTCTTTCTTCTTAACGAGCACTACGGGAGACGCCCATGGACTATTCGAAGGCTGGATGACATCATCAGAAAGCATCTCCTCCACTTGCTTCTTGATAATTTCCCGTTCTTTCTGTGACACCCGATATGGATGCTGGCATATAGGCCTCGTGTCGTCTTGCGTTATAATTCTGTGTTTCGTGATTGACGTGCGCTGGACCTTCGAGGTACTTGAAAAGCAATCAGAGAATTCTTTTACCAAGGCGTAAATCTGTTTCTTCTGACTGTCCGGAAGGCTCTGATTGACGGTCACGGATGTGTCGATGTTGCAGGCCACTGGTCGAGTGGTTGATGTCGTTAAGCTGCATAGTTCGGTCGCCATACAGAAGTCGTGTAAATAGGCGATAGCCGTGCCTTGAGCGATGTGTTGAAGCTCATTGGAGAAATTTGTGAGTAAGACATCTGCACGGCCATTCGTCAAGTGAACAAGACCCCTAGCTACGCAGACACCTTTGTTCAAAAACAGTCCTACATTTGTATCCGCTATGCCTTCGCGGTTGTACAATTGCATCATTTTCTACGAGCACCATTATACTGCAGCGTGGCGGCACAGTTACGTCATCATGAACAACGCGTAGAGCAGTTAGGCGTCGTTCCTCAGATTCCTCCACAGGTATAGCTCGTTCAGTCGAAAACGACACGCTGGACCTACGCAGGTTAATTACGGCGCCATTAGCTCGCAAAAAATCCATTCCTATAATGAGTTCTCTTGAACATTCTGGCAGCACAATGAAATCGGCCACGTAAATAAAGCCCCGTATTTCAAGTCTTGCAGTGCATCTGCCAAGGGGCGTAATAATGTGACCGCCTGCCGTGCGTATCTGCGATCCACTCCACTGTGTCACAACTTTGTTTAGCTTTTTCACCATCTTGTGACTTATCACTGAATAATCAGCACCGGTGTCGACTAAGGCATTCAGCTCCCATCCTTCCAATCTCAACCGCAAATCTGAAGTAACGTTTTCGTTGCTGCACCCATCTACCGGAAATACACCGTCATCACCCTCAAACCAAATTGGAGGATCTTTGTAACTGACGTTATCAGCGGCCTCACCTCCACAGGTCGCTTGCTTCAGTTTTCCGGGTGTGGACTTGGAGAGCGATGACCAGGCAGCCTTGAAGGTGTACGTGGGCTGGATGACCGGTAGCGCATAGGTGATGGTGACCGTGACCGGTGTTGGCGTAGAGTTGGCGAGTTCTGGCGCGTCGACAAGTACTCCTCAATCTCCGCTGGTCGTTCGCCGTTTCGGGGGCACGGTGCATATGACGGGAAGCCTCTTAATCCAGCCTGTCGGTAAGGACAGAATCTGTACAGATGACCCGCTTCCCCACAATGAAAACACAGAGGCCTGCGCTCGTGATCACGCCAGACGTCACTTTTCCTGGGCCTACGCTCCACATAGTGATGTGTGCTACGTGCTCCTGGGGGCAGATAGGTAGCTGTCGGTTCCCGTGGACGAGGTGCGCTGCGTGCCGCAGGTGTGAGTGGAGTCGTTGCCATCGCAACTGCTGCATTGCTGTGTACCGTGGGTTGTCTGACAACCTCACAGTATGTTCGGATAGGTCGAACCGGCTGCAGCTCACGCTCTGGCTCTCGTATCACCTGCCTCAGTTCGTCACGAACAACGTCCGTAACAGATAGTGCAGTTGAAGTCTGGGGCATATGCAGTCTGCTCAGTTCTTCTCTGATAACTGATCTAATTAGCTCTCGCAGGGCTTCAACGTCGTTTCGCACGCCTCCGGGAAATACCTGTGCAGATGCGCAGTTAAGATTCCGGTTGTACTGCCGAGCCCGCTGTTCCAGTGTTTTTTCGATGGCCGTCGCTTCCGAGTAAACTCAGCAACCGTGCTTGGAGGGTTGCGGACGAGAACGGCGAACAGCTCTTGCTTCACTCCGCGCATTAGATGGCGCACCTTCTTATCCTCAGCCATGTTGTAATCCGCACGCTTGAACAGGCGGACCATGTCCTCAATGTACATAGCAGCACTCTCGTTTGTTAGCTGGTTTCTCGATTGAAGAGCTGCCTCCGCCTTTTCTTTCCTGTCTATGTTCGCGAACGTAGCCACCGCTTGTCGTCGAAATACCTCCCAGGTAGACAACGAGGTTTCATGGTTCTCAAACCATGTCTTCGCGAAGTCTTCCAGGGCGAAGTATACGCGACGGAGCTTCTCTCTTTCGTCCCATCCATTCAAGCTCGCTACTCTCTCGAACAGGTCCAACCAATTTTCAACATCCTCGTACGAGTCGCCGTGGAAAACTGGCGGCTGGTGCGGTTGGCTAATGAACACTTGTGCCGGTGTTACCTGGCTAGTCATAGTGGTGGCATCCATCGTTTGAATTCCCCTTGGTATGAAGTGAAGAGGACCGAACTCAGGTGAGTCACCTCGAAGACGGCGACTTGCCCTCTGGTGTACAGGAGTCACTTCCACGGGGTTGATACGCTGGTCGTCGGGGCTACGCTGTCTTGAGCTCGTGGGGCTTCGATTCATAACCCAGCAACTCCACCAGAAATGTAGCGATGCTGACGCCGACAGGTTAAAAAAAACAAGCGACTTTATTAGGGCGAACTTGTGCCCACGATTCTAGAAACTATGGTCGTCAAGTTCGAGTAGCCGAGTGGCACAGATCTGACTAACTTCCTCTTCCTCGTTGTTGAACGTCCGAACGCGTGGCGCATGCCAGCCGAGCCGGGTCTTGCTGGTGCTGGTGACGATAATTGTGGCGGGCTACTTGAATGTGGCGAACCTGTCGCAGCAATATGTTTCTTGGTATGCGGATCCCAGATAATAGAAGCATACTAAAGCTTAGAACGAACACAGGCATTATAGGCTAGAATTTTAGTACGTGAGGGTGCAGATGCTAGTTTTCTTTTTAGAAACCATAGCTCACGTAATGCAGAAGTGGTACTGTCAGTTATGTGGGTCGACCAAGTTAATTTGCTTGAGGGTGTGACGCCCAAGTACTTATATTTGTCTACATTTTTTATGTTAGTGCCTCTTAGAGTATAGTGGAATTGACTAGGGCTTAGCTTCCTGGTGATGCGCAGAAGCACAGTTTCGTTAGTGTTTAGCTGCATGCCCCCGTTCTGACACCAGTTATCGATAGCGATAAGTGCTTCTTGTAAAGCCACATGATCACACGGTGAGGAAATTTGCTTAAAAATGACGCAATCATCCGCGAACAAACGCAAAGACACATATTCAGGAATAAGAGAAGCTAAGTCATTAACATAAATTAAAAATAAAAGTGGCCCTAGCACACTTCTCTTTAGGACTCCAGAGGACACACGAAGAACAGTCCATGAATTACCAATCAATACATACTGACGTCTGTCTTGAAGATAAGCATGAATACACTATTTCGCATACCCTATGGCACATAGCCGCTTTACACGTCCGTCTACCTGTCCGTGTGTCTGCCAGTCTGTCTGTCTGTCTGTCTGTGCGTCCATCCGTGCGTCCATCTAGAGAACACTTTGAGCACCGCCATTACGCGCGTCGTATACCCTGTGGCACATACTCGCTTCACGCATCCGTCTACCTGTCTGTGTGCCAGTCTGTCTGTCTGTCCGTGCGTGCGTCCATCCGTGCGTCAATCTAAAGAACACTCAAAGTACCGACATCTCGCATACCCTGTGGCACATATCCGCTTTACACGTTCGTCTACCTGTCCGTCTGTCTTCCAGTCTGCCTGTCTGTCCGTCCGTGCGTCCATCTAGAGAACACCTAATGTCCCGCCATCTCGCATCTCGCATACCCTGTGGCAAAACCACTTTATGCGTCCGTCTACCTGTCCGTCTGTCGGCCAGTGTGTCATCTGTCCGTCGGTGCGTCCATCTGTGCGTCCATCTAGAGAACACCCAAAGTACCGCCATCTCGCATACCCTGTGGCACATACCCTCTTTATGCGTCCGTCTACCTGTCCGTGTGTCTGCCAGTCTGCCTGTCTGTCTGTCCGCGCGTCCATCTAGAGAACACTCAAAGTACCGCCATATCGCATGCCCTGTGGCACATAGCTGCTTTACACGTCTGGCTACCTGTCCGTCTGTCTGCCAGTCTGTTTGTCTGTTCGTCCAAGCGTCCATCCGTGCGTCCATCTAGAGAACCACCAAAGTACCGTCATCTCGCATACCCTGTGGCATCTACCCGCTTTACGCGTACGTCTACCTGTCCGTTTGTCTGCCAGTCTGTTTGTCTGTTTGTCCAAGCGTCCATCCGTGCGTCTATCTAGAGAACCCCCAAAGTACCGTCATCTCGCATACCCTGTGGCACATACTCGCTTTACACGTCCGTCTACCTGTTTGTCTGTATGCCAGTCTGTCTGTCCGTCCGTCCAAATGTCCGTCCGTGCGTCTATCTAGAGAACACTTAATGTACTGCCATATCGCACACCCTGTGGCACATAGCCGCTTTACGCGTCCGTCTACCTGTCCGTCTGTCTGCAAGTCTGTCCGTCTGTCCGTCCATGCGTCCATTCGTGCGTCAATCTAGAGAACACTCTGAGTACCGCCTTCTCGCGCGTCGTATACCATGTGGCAACTACTCGCTTTACGCGTCCGTCTGCCTGCCCGTCTGTCTGCCAGTCTGTTTGGCGGTTCGTCCATGCGTCCTTCCGTGCGTCCATCTAGCGAACCCTCAAAGTACCGCCATCTTGCATACCCTGTGGCACATAGCCGCTTTACACGTCCGTCTACCTGTCCGTCTGTCTGCCAGTCTGTCGTCTGTCCGTCTATGCGTCCGTCCGTGCGTCCATCTAGAGAACACTCAAAGTACCGCCATCTCGCATACCCTGTGGCGCATACCCGCTTTACGCGTCCGTCTACCTGTCCATCTGTCTGCCAGTGTGTCTGTCTGTCCGTTCGTGCGTCCATCTAGAGAACACTAAAGTACCGCCATCTCGCATACCCTGTGGCACATAGCCGCTTTACACGTCCGTCTATCTGTCCGTCTGCTTCCCAGTCTGTCTGTCTGTGCATCCATGCGTCCGTTCGTGCGTCATTCTAGAGAACACTCTGAGTACCACCATCTCGCGCGTCGTATACCCCGTGGCACATATCCGCTTTACGCGTCCGTCTACCTGTCCATCTGTCTGCCAGTCTGTCTGTCCGTCCGTGCGTCCGTCCGTGCATTCATCTAGAGAACACTTAAAGTACCGCCATCTCGCATCTCGTATACCCTGTGGCAAATACCGCTTTACGCGTCCATCTACCTGTCTGTCCGTCTGCTAGTCAGTCTGTATGTGTGTCTGTTCATCCATGCGTCCATCCGTGCATCCATCTAGAGAACACTCAAAGTGCCGCCATCTCGCATACCCTGTGGCACCTACCCGCTTTACGCGTACGTCTACCTGTCCGTCTGTCTGCCAGTCTGTTTGTCTGTTCGTCCAAGCGTCCATCCGTGCGTCCATCTAGAGAACCACCAAAGTACCGTCATCTCGCATACCCTGTGGCACTTAGCCGCTTTATACGTCTGTCTACCTGTCCGTCTGTCTGCCAGTCTGTCTGTCTGTCCGTCCGTGCGTCCATCTAGAGAACACTTATTGTCCCGCCATCTCGCATCTCGTATACCATGTGGCAAAACCGCTTTACGCGTCCGTCTACCTGTCCGCCTGTCTGCCAGTGTGTCATCTGTCCGTCCGTGCATCCATCCGTGTGTGCATCAAGAGAACACTCAAAGTACCGCCATCTCGCATACCCTGTGGCACATACCCTCTTTATGCGTCCCGCTACCTGTCCTTCTGTCTGCCAGTCTGTCTGTCTGTCTGTCCGTGCGTCCATCTAGAGAACACTCAAAGTACCGCCATATCGCATGCCCTGTGGCACATAGCTGCTTTACACGTCTGGCTACCTGTCCGTCTGTCTGCCAGTCTGTTTGTCTGTTCGTCCAAGCGTCCATCCGTGCGTCCATCTAGAGAACCACCAAAGTACCGTCATCTCGCATACCCTGTGGCACATAGCCGCTTTATACGTCTGGCTACCTGTCCGTCTGTCTGCCAGTCTGTCTGTCTGTCCGTCCGTGCGTCCATCTAGAGAACGCTTAATGTCCCGCCATGTCGCATGCCCGGTGGCACAGAGCCGCTTTACACGTCCGTCTACCTGTCCGCCTGTCTGCCAGTGTGTCTGTCTGTCCGTCCATGCGTTCATTCAAGCGTCAATCTAGAGAACCCTCAAAGTACCGCCATCTCGCATACCCTGTGGCACATAGCCACTTTGCACGTCCGCCTACCAGTCCGTCTGTCTGCCAGTGTGTCATCTGTGCGTCCATGCGTCCTTCTAGAGAACACTCAAAGTACCGCCATATCGCATGCCCCGTGGCACATAGCCGCTTTACACGTCCGTCTACCTGTCCGTCTGTCTGCCAGTCTGTCTGTCTGTCTCTCCGTGCGCCCATCTAGAGAACACTCAAAGTACCGCCATGTCGCATGCCTTGTGGCACATAGCCGCTTTACACGTCCGTCTACCTGTTCGTCTGTCTGCCAGTCTGTCTGTCTGTCCGTCCATGTGTCCATTCGTGCGTCTATCTAGAAAACACTTAATGCACCGCCATCTCGCAACTCGTATACACTGTGGCGATACCGCTTTACGCGTCCGTCTACCAGTTTGTCTGTCTGCCAGTGTGTCATCTGTGCGTCCGTGCGTCCGTCCGTGCGTCCATCTAGAGAACACTTAAAGTACCGCCATCTCGCATCTCGTATACCCTGTGGCAAATACCGCTTTACGGGTCCATCTACCTGTCTATCCGTCTGCTAGTCAGTCTGTATGTGTGTCTGTTCGTCCATGTGTCCATTCATGCGTCAATCTAGAGAACACTGAGCACTGCCATCTCGCATACCCTGTAGCACATAGCCCCTTTGCACATCCGTCTACCTGTCCGTCTGTCTGCCAGTCTGTCTGTTTGTCCGTCCGTGCTAGTCCGTATGCTAGTGTCCGTATGCTAGTCAGTCTGTATGTGTGTCTGTTCGTCCATGCGTCCATCCGTGCGTCCATCTAGAGAACACTCAAAGTACAGCCATCTCGCATACCCTGTGGCA